>JANCMA020221517.1:0-13021 GCA_024336925.2 Zoanthus solanderi | reverse complement strand
TTTACCATATCAATTGCAAACAATAAACACAACACAAAGGGTCACCGCGTGATCAAAACAAAAGATCTAAACAAGAAGTGACTTGCTACGTGACAGTTTTGTACCATTTTATATACAAACAGTTCGCGTCATATTTACTGAGAATTGGGTATTAAAAGACTTGAATCAGCTTTTGAAAAATTCCTAGCAGTAAGGGCGTCCTGGCTACTGATTAAACTGATTAAAAAAGTTAACTTCATAAGGCATACACATTGCAAAACAGCTAAACATAATGATGGTACGAGAGCAGTTTCCTTAATTACTGACTTATCGTCAGTATTAGACTCTGAAGAATTGTGCTACATATCTTTGGCAGTGGCGTAGCCAGGATCCGAAAGTTTTGTAAGCACGAAAGGTGAATCCGTTAGAATACCCTTATCCTCATCCCGCTCAGGAAAATTTGTAAATTTATGCACTTATATATTCAACCTTGTCAGCCCATGGGAATAGTGAAGCATTTTATATTCTGCTATCTATAATGTGAGCTCCTAGCTTTTCGTCAACGGTACCATTTCCAAGCCTATCACTGCGCGGTGCTAACTGACTGTTTTCATGAAAAACGTCAAATGCGGCTCGCTCGAAGACAGAAATGCAGGAATACTTGAGGAAAAATCGTCTTTTTGAGCGAGTTTTTGCAAACCGATTGATGTGAGATAGCAATATGTTTATAAGGCATTTATTCGTGGACGTGCAGACAGATCTAGACTTTTAAAGCGATTTGTTTTGTAATAGTTACGTTAATTATGTAATTATGGTATATAGCGTGGGGAAGGTTTCAAAACAAGGTTGCCAGCCTTTAGTTCTTTTAAAAGAGTGGAAGAACGATCGCAAAAACTCTTTCTAAAACTCCTCCAATCGTGCCCAAAATACACACAAGAGACAAACACAAGGTGAGCTCAAGGTAGGTGAACTTTATTTTTAATAGTTTTGTTGTTGAAATTTGACTAAATTTTATAAAACTTTGTATGGGAAATTTTTAATTTGACTAATTTCGAGTATGGGCAGCCTGTGGTCTCAGTTACTTCTTACTTGCGAAGAAAGGGACTGGGGCAAGCGAAATTGTAAACATAAAATGGCGCCTGAACAGAAAAGTTGTCAGCAAATAACCATGTAAGGACATGTTTTTAATATTAAATTTGGTTTATATTTTGACAACATGGCAGAAAACGAAGCTGTTATTGCAACAAACGATGATGCCACGGCTTGTAAAAGGTACTTCTATTCATTTATCTATATTTTTAAAGTTTCAAGAAGATAGATTTTTGTTGGCACGCGAAAACATAAACTTGCTCCTTTACCCAGTTTTGTGGTATAATTTCCATCTGTTTACAAGCAAAACAGAAAAAAAGTTAGAATGGAGCATAGTAAGTCGAGGTTTCTTAAGATAGCTCATTTTATTAAGTACTGTTTGATGTTAACCACGATATAATGTTAATTTCTGGTTGGTTGGAGAAAAAAGAAAATTTTGTCGATGACTTTGTAAAACTTTTCTACTTTTCATTTTTTTTTTGGTTTTTGATACCTAGGTATGCTGTTCATAGAGGCTACTGGAAAGATGATTATATTCAGTATTTTGCCAAAGTTGGTGAAAGAAAAGCACCAGAAATAAGTAGAGGTAGGATATTACCAAGCTGGCTTTGTACACTGAAACGACTTAATATTCTTGTACGTACAGTACGTTTCCTAAAGGTTGGAATCTATGCGTGCACGTACATAATGATACAGTATAATAGTTAAGGACTGTGGGCTGTTACTTGCATATTCTGCTTTGTAATAATTTCAGTAACCTATATATTCTATGTAAAAAATTCTGTTTCATCACAGAAACAGAACTAAACATTTTTTAGTACATATAATATAGATAGAAAGAAAGATTTGAATTTGTTTCAAAAAACTTTTTAAAGTGTCTCGGTTGTACACACAACGTACCATTTAAGACATTGTCAACTAAAATATATACTATTGATCCACAGTTATTTGTCTGAAAAATAAATAAATGTGTCATATTTGTAACAACACCAACAATAGCAAAAAGATAATTATAACAGATAGCTAGCTAGATAGTGAATGATGTTGAGTACTCGGGAAAACAATGAAACAAGCAAAATAGACTTAAAATGTAAATATATGTATATATACTCTGACTTCGAGTGTAACTTCAATGATGGGCTTCTGCCAAGTGCAAGGGCCCGACACATGCATGGCACCAAAAGATAAATAGGCGTAGACACAACAAATAAGGTGTTGAAAACAGTGCTGTTTCTTAGCAAAAGTATGATTAGAAGATTACTGTTCTGGACTCACACAAAACGACTAGAGCAGCACCCAGTGACAATAGCAACAATAAATATAATAGTAATAATATAATAATAATAATAAGAGTTTCAAAAATATAATAGTATTTTTAATAAAAATAAATTTTGGATTGAGCCAAAATTGAAGTTGTAGAACTAGTAACAATTTCACATAAATTACAGTATATATAAATAAACTATTACTAATTAACACTTAATACTAATGAATTTTTTATTTCGTTTACAGGGTATTATGCTCGTGTCAAAGGAGTGCGAGTGTTACTTGAGCAATTTATAGCATTAACAAAATTTAACTGTCAAGTTGTCAGTCTTGGGGCCGGTTCAGACTCTTTGTTTTGGCAGCTGAAGGTGACTGTTATGAATTCCAATTTTTGAAGGATACTTTCTTAATTTGTTCATTTTATAGTAGTTGTTGATTTGAATGTAAACAGAACGAAATCTTGTCTCTGCAAAGTAGTTATATTGCTATTCTGAAGATTGGGAATATTTTAGCCACTGTAGGCCATTCTGAAATTGTGCAGGGAACTGGGGAGAGTTTCAAAATTTAACCAGTTGATAATCTGGCACCCCATATGAAAGACCACATTGAGAATTCTCATTGGATCACGTTTGATACTTTTAGGGTAAACAGAGACCAGGTTATGGACCTTAAAACTTGTTGCAAATCCATATAAGCATTAATCTAATGTTGAGACAGCACCCCCCAAAACCATGTAAACTCATATATTTTTTATGATTTTTGTAATTTTTCTTAAAAATGGGCAAGCATACATAATTTTTATCTCAGCTTCTTTCAAGTAGTGGGTGAATGAGGGGATTTTAGTTGTCATTTTGAAAAAACATTTTGAGAGTTTATATAAATTTATAAATTATATATTAATTTAAATTAGTTTTTATAAGAGCCAAATATTTTTGTCAGAAGTATCTTATTTTCTCACTTTTAAAAAAGGGATATAATCCTTTGCTTCCTATTCAAACAGTTCTGTACGTAGCTGTTATGGTGAGAAGGGGATAATAAATAGGGGTTAAATTGGATTGTAAGGGGTTAGGAGTTATAAAATATATTATTAATATTGCAATTGTTAATTATTACATAGGCCCAGAAATAGATGTTTTTAAACGTCAAAATATGTTTCAACAACTTCGGCTACTCTCTTGTTTTTTATTGCGCTGTATAGATTGAGTCTAAAGCAGATGAACAGAACAATTATAATAACATTCATTTAATTTTATCAACTGATTTATTTGTTTAAGAAAAGGCGGAAGGCAGAGCTCCCAAAGCATATTTTGAAGTTGACTTTGGCACAGTTACTGGAAGAAAATGCTTCAGCATAAGGTCAGGTTTTACCTCGAATTAGTTTTGGTGTTGATAATTGTGGTGATGATGATGATGGTGGTGATTAAATCAGTAGTGGTGGTAATGATCAGTAGTTGTGATAATGATGGTGTTAATGATGATAATGATGGTAATGATGATGGGGATAATGATAAAGGTGATGATGATTTTGGTCATGATGATTTTGGTCATGATGATGATGATGATAATGATGATGATGGTGATGATGATGAAGGTGATGATGATGAAGGTGATGATGATGATGATGGTGATGATGATGATGGTGATGATGATGGTGATGATGATGATGATGGTGATGATGATGGTGATGATGATTATGATGATGATAGTGATGTTAATGATGGTGATGATACTGATGCTGATGATGATGGTAATGATAATAATTGTGATGATGATGATGCTGATGATGGGATGATAAAAAAGGGGATGATGATGATTAATTTGATAAAGGTGCAGTCGGTGATTATAGTAATGGCTATTGCATTGTTTGTCGTGGTAATTATGATGAGCAAAGCGATGATGATTGGTAGGTATACTGTTGAAGATGGTGCATAGAATAATAATGATAGATATAATGATTGTAGGAAGGTCATGAAGCAACAATACATACTGCATATAGTCATTACAACGCTGCTAATTACAACTCCGTTAATACTCGAAATTTGAGTAACGTTGTAAACATACCTTGCTCATTTAATTCCATCGCCAATAATCCCGCGGAAAAGCCCTACCATTCAGATCCACTGAGGAATGTAAAAACCATTTATGCCGCACAACATCACTGTATAAAGATTTGCCATCTTAACACGCGATCCATTCAGAATCGAGAAAACTTTTTTCAAGTTAAACATCTCATTGAAACTGGCGAATATTATTTGTTCACAATATCAGAATCCTGGCTGGACTGTACAGTAAAAATTAAGAAAGAAGCATTGAGGTCTTTCGTCTGTTAAGGCTGGACCGCACAGCTAAAACTGGTGTTCGTGTGTGTATGTACGATATTCCTTAAAAGCCAAAGTACTGCGTGATCTGACTTCAACTTCGACAGAGAGCTTTCAGCATTTATGGTTCAATATTCAGCACAAACAACTGAAGTCAATCCTCGTGTGCGCTGTGTATAGACCTTCTGACTGTCCAGTTACCTGCCTCACTGACGACTTTGTACCCAAATACCAACATTCTCTTACATTACAGAAGGACACCATTATTACTGGTGACTTAAACTGTCATCTGCTGTCAAGTTCCTTACAGAGCCGTTCTCCCACAGACCTCTGCCGACTGATGAACTTGTCTCAGCTGATCTCGGAGTCTACGAGAGTTACGGAAGAGACAAATACCCTTATTAACGTTGACCTCGTTTGGAACTCGGCTTTGGTCTTTGCTGCGCTGCCTAGTGAAACTGATGTGCCGGCCATCTTCAACCTTCTCTTTCACAGTGTTTTCTGCAGCAAGGTGCTTGAAACCGTTATGAGAATGGCATCAGATACATCTCCTGGGCATAACAAGGTGAGGATGCGTGTTCTGAAAGCGTGTCCCGATCATATTATTTCGGCCTTAACTGACATAATCAACAATTCTTTCAAGCAAGGTTGTTTCCCTCATGACTGAAGGTTAGCGGAAGTGGTGCTACACCTCAAGGAAGGGGACCATGAAGTGGCCTCCAACAACCGTCCCATCTCACTGTTGCCAGCATTGTCCAAAGTAATGGAGGCATTTCCAACGATCAGTTTGTCACTTACCTTAGCTCCACAGACAAACTTTCGATTCACCAGAGTGGCAACAAGAAACTGCACTCCACCGAAACCCTCGGTGTACTGTTTGTGAATCAGTTATATCAAGCATATATAGACAAAGCGTATATAGACAAAGGAGAAGTCACTGCTTCCTTGTTTTTAGACCTTAGCAAGGCATTTGATAGCATACACCACGATACTCTACTGAAGAAGTTGTTTGGACTTGGTGTCACTAGAGTTGCACTTTAGTGGTTCACAAGCTATCTAACAGGGAGATCTCAGCGTGTGCGGGTAAACAATGCCTTGTCAAATCCACTGGATTTAAAGCACGGAGTCCCCCAAGGTTCCATACTCGGCCCCCTCCTTTTCAACGTACACATAAATGACCTTTCTACTGTCTGCACGAAATCCAATATAGGGTGTCCTATGCAGATGATTCACAATTGTTTCTCTCATTCTCCAGTAAGTGGGTGGACTTAGGAGTGCAAGACCTCACAGATGATCTACTACGAGTAGCTTCCTGGTGCTGGAGCAACAAGTTGTTGATAGACCCCAGCAAGATCAAACTCTGCACATTTGGTACAGCCCAAATGTTAGCACGGATTACCATCCCATCTATTAACTTCCTGGGTAAGTGTTTAACAACAACAGACACCGTCAAGGATCTCGGCATTACACTAGACGGCCGATTATCCTTTAATGAGATCATTGACAACCTGGGATCAGATCTGATGCGCAAACTTTGCATGAAAAACAGAGTATATCACCTATTTGACAAGAGCATTCTTCCTGCGGTCATCGATTCTCTGGTATTCTCAACACTTTTCTGTTGCTCATCTGTGTGGTTGGGCACGAGCAAAGGTAACGTCAACAAACTACAACTGATTAAGAACTTTGCCGCTAGAATAGTGTCGGAAAACGCTTGAGTTTCGAGAAGCCTTTGATGTATAGCCTGCGCTGCAGACGAACTTTCGTTGTTAAAGTCCGTCTGCAAATCAGTACAGGATTTCGTGTTCTTCATAATGCTCCATGGATCAGTTTGGCATCAAATGGCTCAAATTTAAGCAGTGGCTTCTCTCACCATCTTCTCAAAGTTAGTGTTTTAAATTCGCCAATCACGCGGCTCGTTAAAATCACAGGGTTAGTGGAGCCAATCAAAATCGAGTACATATAACCGATCCGCGAGCATGATGTAGAATACAAAACCCTGCACTACTTCGCATACGGTCTTAAGTAGCATTTACTGAAATTAGAAACCGTCTACACGCAGGCTGTTGATGTATGGCAAGGGCACAGGGGTACACTTTGGGTATTTGGTGTGCGTTGGCTTAGGAAGTGTATTGTCGTCCTTAGCTGCACGCGGGAAACTCAAGCGCCTACATTTTCAGAGTGCGTTCGAAATACGACATTCTTCTTCCTTGTCTCTAGCTTTAGTGATCATTTTGCGCGGTGCGCCAAAGACTGCACAGCTTGTTTTAAGGTCTTAATCGAGCCATCCGCACTGTTGATTGTACACCTAGGTACTGCAGTCACGGAATCTAAAAGCACATGACTGTTGCAGTGTTTAACTCCATTCAGTACCGGTGATCGAGGCTTGAGTCGAGCCGAAAGCTCAGTTTAGTTTTCTTTAAAAGTAGTAGACGGTGTTCAGAGGGCTTTTATCGTTACTATTCTTCCATGTACATTAATATTTATTATACGGTACAGATAGGACTCTACGCGCGCTCTGATTGGTCAAAAACCCTTAGAAAAAGCGTGTTTTATTATTTTTCACTATTCGCGGCGTGTAGAATCTATATTATAAAGCAAATGAAGAAGCCTAAGCCATGTATTAGATTGTGATAAAACATTTCGGGCATTGAGAACACTCGAGAAATGTTAAAGCACACACGGCTACGGATCGTGTTTTCTACATTTCCCTCGTGTTCTGAAATGGCCGTCATGTTTTATCACACTCTAATAAACTTCTTAGGCTTCTTCATTTGTTAATTATAAACCCGAAACGTTTCGTGCAGTGATGGTAATTGTTCTCGTTAATCATGCACAAATAAAGTCCACATGTTGAAGGATTCTTATTTACAGTGCGGACACTCGGACCGTGAACACCATGGCTATATTTTAACTTTTTTCATAACTAACCAATCACAGCCGCGACTGACGTAACGAGCAAGACATTTTTTTTGCCTTTTTACTTCGTTATTTTCAAAGTGGCACGGTGATTTCACACATTGGTTCACGGTGGTTAGTCGTAAAAAATGTAAAAAATAACTGTAAAATAAGTGAAAATAAAGCCATAGCGTTCATGTTGTGATCGTATCAAGTTTATCATTGTGTGTGAACCAAGCTGTTACAGTCGAATGGTTTTCTGAACTTGTTTGTGTTTCACAATAAAAAAAAGATTTGACAGGCTCGAAACATGACCGCTATGGCTTTAATTTCACCTTATTTGAACATTATTTTTACTTATTTTGTAGTCATTTTTTACATTTTCCCAGAATTAACCACCGTGAACCGTTGTGTGAAATCACAGCGCCGCAGAAAAAAATGTCTTGGTCGTTACTTCAGTCGCGGCTGGGATTGGCTAGTTATGAAAAAAGTGAAAAATAAAGCCATAGTGTTCACGGTTCGAGTGTCTGCACTGTAATTGCAAACCCATTTGTGAAATGAATTCTACCTACGACAAACGAGTTGTTTATTTGTCTCTTGCTTTGATTAGTTCTATGTCATGTAATGGACATAGTCGAAAAGCTGTCTATTTCACAAAAGGGTTTGCAATTAATTTATTTTTCGATGCTTATTGATTTGCCAAACATTTTCTTATAGTATTTAACTAGTAATAGCTATCGCTAAGTGCCAACGAGCAAGACAAAAGCATGATGACGACAGAAGTGAGCTGTGCAAGTGCTGAAAACTGGCGCTCTCATTTTACTATTTTAAAAAAATAAACTGAAATATTTCAGCGTGTACTTTACATGTGAGAACATAAAGAGTTTTCTTGTAACATTTTGTTTTGCGTATTAAAATGTTTCTCGTTTACGGCAATCTTCATCAGTTGTGACACATATCAGATAAAAGTTCTTTATAAAATGAACAAACCGCTGTTTGTTCATTGAAAATGTTTCGTGCTGTCATTGGCTTACACAGAATCTGTTGTTACATTACCTTGCATCCAGCTTGAGATTTTTTCTCCCTGCTTTCTACACGTGCATCGGCTCTATGATGCTGCCGTTTCGCCAGCCTCTTGTCTTCGCTCGCCCGGCTCGTTGACTATAATGGCGTCATGTAAACTACGCATAAAAAGCTAAATTTTAGGCTTCGGCTCTCTGCTTGGTTCTGCGGACACTTATCGGGGCTAATTATAGCTGCGATAAGACGTCTTGTTTTCTCCTCGACTTGCATGTTTTAAGTGCAGCCTGCTATCAGGAATGTACATTGGAAGTGTTGGAAATAATACGTTAAACACTATGGAAAGGCTTATGTGTAAAAAGCCTTTTATGAAAAGGCTTATGTGTAAAAAGCCTATATTTTTATCTCTATTATGTTTTTGTATTGATTTTTGTATAGGTGTATTGAACGTTGAAGACGTTTTTTAGATTTACTAAAGTAATGCCGAAAAGTTTTCATATTTATTGCATGACAAAATACTAAACACGTACTTGCACATTGTGTATAGTAATGTGTCGACCTACGAAGGGCTAACTCGCGAAACGTCAGCATTATGCTGAGTTGCCAGTGGCGATGATCGAACTTCTCAACCCTGAGTTGATTAAATCACGTGCTTCACATTTGCGCAGACGCATTTCACTCAGTATTCAGCAAGTGAGTAGAACACAGGTTTAAATTTATGGCTACCTTCGTAATGCTTTGCCAAATGTTTGTAAGGGCAAACCATTAGGCTTTAACTAAGAGGAGGAAACAGGGCTGAAGATTTCTCATTATAAAGAATGTATTCGTTCTTCCTTTGGGTAACAGTTTTTTCCCCAGTATAGATCAAGGTTAAATTTTTCTTTTCGCTTAAGCAAGTAAGACTGTAGGGAATTTTTCTGAGCTCTTGTAAACCTTACCCCATGCATTCCCTTTCAATAGTCATTTGGTTCGCTCCTTCATTTTGACATATTTCCTAGGCAATATTTTAATGAAAAGCTTTTGATAACAAGGTGTTAAGCAGCCAGTTTACTTTATTATCTTAGTCCTCTTAAGTGCATAGGAAGTAAAAAACAAGTTTGGATCAAATGTTACTTTAAGTTCTCAATACCCGAGATATTAAACGAACGAAAGTGCATTTATGTATTATTATGCCGGTTTTAAAACTCGTGTTTCCGAGGTTTTAATTTCATGGCAGAGAAGAAAGCAAAGAGAGCTTGAAAGCTCGAAAGAGACTCGGTAAAGGTAGAATATTTGCGCTATCAGACATTTCTCACTTTTCAACAAAGCACGAAAGAAGAAACAAACTCTGTCCCGTCTTGTTGGAACCACTGGCTACGCCACCAGAGCCAAATTCGTCACCAGTCTCTCAAGGCACATGTTTGGTCTTTTTAGCTACTTTAGGAAGCAATAAAATTGTTTTCTTTTTTTTTTTGTTTTACCAAATTTTATTTTCTGCACAAAAATATTTTTACTTCGTGTGCACTTTAAAATATGGCAAGAAAGCGAAACTGGAATCTAACAAGATACTCCTGCATCGTTTAGTATTCGATTTTCATTGGCCAATCAGATATAAAAAAGATGCAATGTGGAGGACTGGGGAGAACAAAAATTTGCATTAGTAAAATGGTGTATATTATATGGAACGCTCCAAAAAGTTAGGAACGATCAGGCCGACCCAGACGATCGCGATCGCTCGGATCGCCGGTAGTTCTATCCTGGCAACAAGACGATCGAAAATCATTTCAAGCCATCTTAAGCTTGGTTTCCATATAATTGTTCGGTTCGCCCCAATCCGGCCCAAAAGTTTATGAAACGATTGATACAATTGGAGCGATTGTCCCAAATCGAGCGGACAAAATAAACAAAAAGCATGGTTCTGACAACATTCTTTGGTATGAAGTACTTTTGAAAATGGCAGCAGTAATTCAAAGAGCGCCATTTGCTGCAATTTATAGCTTTTGTATGTGGGAAAAGAAAATGAAAGTTTTCTGCCTCCTCAGGGCTAATGGAAAATAATTTTTACATCTTTTATCCTCAAACAACTTCCTTTTTAAAATACATTTTTTGAAAATTTGTTCTGGAAACATTTAAAATTTTGAACTTTTTTATAAGATGGCAAGTGTTGTACTCATAGGCGGCCTTATTGTTCGTCATGCGCAGTAAATTCTAGGTTGAATGAACGGCATTCTGGGACAGTTTGGATTGTCCCAATCGTCTGAAGTGGTTTCTCTAAGATCACTTGAAAAAAATTGTGGATCGCCTGGATATAACTACTGGCGATCCGGGCAATCGCGATCATCCGGGTAATCCCTAACTTTTTTCGAAGTGTTTCCATCGAATCGCCTGAGTCATGACTAATTCTCAGACGATTGGGGAGATTCGGACGATTATATGGAAACCAGGCTTTAGGGTTAGCCGAAACTCATTTTCGAGCAACTGTATCCAGAAGGTAGTTTTCCGTTTTTAGATATTTTTGTCGATATGTACTATGTGCTATGTACGCGTCGCAGTTTCTAATACACACTTGTGACGTCAAACATGCGTGACAGACAAAAAAACTGTTTACAGCTGTGTCGCGTCACGCGTGACTAGTAAAATTGAACATTTCACACAGCTGTTCAAATTTCGTTTACCATATTTGGGCATTTTAGCGTGATCTATAAAATTCGACAAGAAATTAAAAAATTAGAAGAAAGCTTTGATATATTTTAAAGGACTTTTGCAATGTTTAGACTTTTTGATTGATTTTTTGCCTTCCCCTTCCATCCCGACGCTGAAAATTATCAGTTTGCAGACTGTTATGCGAAATCCTGATACTGCGAGGGAGCGACTTATGTTTATCGATTGCAACGGTTTCGCTACCCTTATCGACCGGCTGTTTTGAATTGTGAGTTTTTTTTTCAAGCCAGTAATCATTTGAATCAGTGCATGTGTCTTCCGAAACATTTTCCAGTTATACTGTCTTCACGGAAGATCGACCGTTGGAGAAGTGATTCTTACTTTTTCGTTGAAACGGGAATAATTCGTCAACAAAATTTGTAGTTATTTGGGAGAAGATAACCAACCTCGCCATCTAAAACTTGCAAGAGCTTAGCCTAAAAAGCATCGAGGTCTTCCAGTAAAGCAGAAGTTACATTTATCTGTATTTCTTATTTCCACAAATATCGAACTTTCCATATTTTATTTGTATTTTTCAAAGAAATCTCCATTGTTCCATCGCGTGATCTCCGCTATGTCACTCAGAAGCGCGTTTATTGGAAGACTCAGATCACGTGTTCAATTTACTGGTCAAGCATGACGGAACATTTGTAAAGATAACGAAGTTTTGCTCCAACTTTCTCACCACTTTATGCACTTAAACGTTTTTGAAATTAATTTTTTTATTCTTAAGTTTATTTTAACCATAAACTATTAAAGCAAAAAAATCGGAAGACCTGCCCTTCCAAAAGAAGAAAGGAAAAGGGAAGCATTTTGCGTAAAAGCGGGCTGAAATGTTTACATTTTTTTAAAATGACTGAAGACAGAAAAGAGCACATTTTAGTAACTTCTAGCATTCTCGTCCCCAGATCCCAACGCTTTTCCTAGCCGGCGCGTACGAGTAAACATGGAGCTTTGGAGACATAGGACTTTTGACTTATTACTTCTTTGAAGAGGAAGTAAAAATGTTCGTAGGCCAAAACATGAACAGTAATGTCTTCAATGGAAGATTTTGGAGAAGACTCTCAAAAACATCGTGATCAACTTTCCCAACACTTGTCGTTTTTGTACCAAAACGGTTTTAGTTAGAAACCACCCGTTAGTATTTTCGGAAAGAAAAAGCGATGCAGAGGCGGAGTTGTTAAACGTGCTTCAGTTTTGAACTGGAAATGAAATAAAATGTGACGATAGTTTGCTTAAAAATCAAAATTTGCTCCACTTTCAAGCTCATTTTCAACCTGAGGCAACTTTTTTTTCCCGCTAATAAATCAAACATTTCACCCTCTTGAAACTTTTTTTCCCACTGCCAACCAAATGCTCAACATTATTTTTATGAAGATAGGAAAATGTTATATTGTATTAGGAAAGTGAAACAATTTTGAAACAAACGGTGAGCCATACGCTTCCGTCACTAACAACTGTTTACATTATAATATGTGACAGATATAAAATATACCTTCCAAGTGCCACGCCTAAAGCGTGATTGTCACACCTGTGGATTCAAAACCTCGATGTCACGCGCACTCACAACTGTATTCCAATTTCTCATGCCCAGTAGAAAGGTTAGAGCCATTACAGCATTGACTGTTTAAAGAAACTGAAACCAATAAGAGAAAATAAAAGTCAATGTGAATGATCGACTTTCTCCGAATTCAGTTTTTTTTTAACTAGGGAAAGTCACTGGAGTCGAGGTAGGTTGGGAACGAGAAGGTTAAAGTTGCAGGCTATTTCCA
>JANCMA020221411.1:0-13031 GCA_024336925.2 Zoanthus solanderi | reverse complement strand
TTTGCACTGGTGTTACGCTTAAACTGCACTGCTCCTAGCCAATCAGAATCGAGTAATTTTTTCATGTATATTATTATATGAGTAACAACGATAAAGGAGACCTGCAATGCCAATACAGACGAATAAGAATCTAGTTCGGTATTCGAATAATCAAGGTACAAAATAGAGTTCATTTTTCGAATTATGCAAAATAAAGATACAACATAAGTGTAACGTAAGTTAAATTTCCAACAAAGTCACGTGTAATCCCCGCTGGGTAAAATATAATTTGGCAAAATGGAATACAATATGGCCGACATGCACTTTACAGACTATCACTTTCAAACTTCGTACAGAATGTCATGTAGTGTCCTAGAGAGTATCAGTGGTAAACTCTTCACTGAGTCAAACTAAAGAGGTTGAATGCAAAGAGTTTTTGCTGGCTCCTTAATTGACCTTCCAAGCTCACAGTGATCTTAAAAACAGTGACCTTATTACAAGCGGATCATACGAGCGAAACTTGGAGTGAAGCGATAAGCAAATCAAGCTGAAATAATTAAACTATGAGCATTTCTGTTATCAAAATTATTAATCAAACGTAAGCTTGAACAACATTTTCTGGTTTCAGAGAGCCCATCAACCCCCTTTTTATCAAAGACCAAAGTATTAAGCTCCATGATCTTAATTATTATCATAATACAATTTCTGTCTACAATTTTAATTCATGTAACCTACCAAAAATCTTTGACAATTTTTTTGAATCTATTACCAAAAACCATATAGTAACAGATTGAACCAGACTTGCTTCTGGAGTATCAAAATGATTGTTGGAAGGTATACTATTATTTTCTGTTTTTTTTTTAATTAAGGATACTTGCGGCTAAATTTAGGCCATAATTTTTATTTTTGTATGCAATGAAGACAAACTTTTTTCAAGCCGTTTATAAAGAAGTTAAGTTATAGGGACAGTAGAAGGCCTGAAATATATGATTTTTATGTTTTTAAAGTTAGAAAGTTAGAGAAGCTCAATTTTCGAGTTTTACAAAACCCTATATTTGACTGCCTGATACTGAATGGAATGCTAGTTTTCAATTAGAACCTGTTAGGTATGCTCAATATCTACTTATTTCACCAAGAATTAGAGTCTTTAAGCTAAATTAGCTTTGCTTCTATGGCTGTGTTTTACTCCGTAAGGTACAAGGGTTACGAAGTTTCTGAGCCAAATTTCGAGTAAGCTTGTGTGATTTGCATAAAACTGATTATCTTGCGGCTGGGACAAGGTCTTTCACGCTTAGTAATGAGTCTATTTTACACGAGGTGTAAATCAATTTTTAAATCAAAATTTCTAAGTTGTTACAATAATACATGAATAGGCGCCGAATGCGCTTCTGTGTTATCCTAGAGAAGAAAAAAAAACAACATAAGGAATTTTAAAGTGATATGTAGAAACTTTTTCATTAGAATCAAGTGACATGGAAGTGCTAACCGCTTTAGTTACATAACTGTTGATAGTGTTTTCAATTAACGGAGACGGTAATAAATTCTTTTTAGAATATGTACGAGATTTGAAACATCTTGTGAACACCTGCCCATATGTTATTGATCTTAAGGGTTCTGTTAACCAGTGTAAAACTTAAGAGTGTTGTGTGTTTCATTGGAATTATCTGTTTTGTTGCTTTCAAGACCTTTTGGGAACGTTTTTCACTATATATTTAATATTCATCTATTGTAATATTTTTCTTCCATATCTTTCGTTATAATTGTAATTTTAAGTGGATAATTCTCATATTTATTGTTAACTTAGATTTCTTATTTAATGATCACAATTGTATACTACTATATTTTAGCAAGCTGACTAGTTTAGCCCCGTTGATGTTTTTTTCAGCTAGCTAGCTGGTATAAAATTAAGTTTTGTCTTTGTAATAAATTTTTTATATTACAGAGTATCATATAATTGTAACCTGTGTGCCAAATAAATCAGTCTCAACAAAATTTTTAGAGACATCAGTTGTATTGCTATTATCAATTTGTTTTAGGTATTAAGATGATATGGTTATCATTTTCTTTGCTACCATGTACAGCATAATTAACAGATGTTAGACAAATAAACTACGCTATAGTTAAACATCAATGTATTATTTCAGTGGCATAATTTACTTTAATTTGTTCCGAGACCCTAACAGTATATACTTGTTTCAAATAAAGGTCAGTGAAAAGTAAGTTAATTAGCCTAAATGAGTGTGTTTGTACAGTTGCCACAGTCATTTCGTACCATGGTTGTTTTGCTCCAGGTTGTTTTGCACCACTTCTTAAGTCGTTTCGCCGCTACTTTATAAATATGTATTTTTACGTAAAATAATTGTTTCAAAATGTTCTTTACCGATTTCTTAAACTTTTATCACGCAGGTAAGGATTGTAGGAAGTTCGCTTCCATGGTAGTTGGCGGCCATAATTTTTAAAATTAATTATAATATAATAATAACAATAACAATAATTTTATTATTGTAATACATTTTAATTCACATATCTGTTTAGCCTGCAAATAGCTATGATGCTAGTCGAGGCAGACTAAAACGTATGATTTTTAATTACAAAACAAGGTAAAACTTAAACGAACAAGGTAAAGCTTAAACGAACAATCGAGGAAACCAAAACTTAGGACAACTACAACTGGTTTGATTTGACTGATTCGGGGAAATTAACCAAACTTAAAGTCAAAGAAATTGATAAATATCTTTTAAGAAATCATTTGTCAAATACAGGAAAGACGACGGACATATTTAAGAGAATAACAGAGCATTACTATCTTACAAATAATCAAGCTGCCGAAGAAATACCTAGTTCTACTGATTCTGAAAGTGATTCGATCGGAATCTAACTCTGATAATGACGAAGTTTCGGCAGTCACTGACGAATCTAGCAAGATTCCACAGTTGAATCACATGAAGATGTTATAGAAACAGTGGTCCATTCTAGGTGGTCTAGATCAGAAAAAAGAGTTGGGTCATTGATGAATCATTTTCAAGACAACTAAATGCACTACATCAAGACTGACGATCAAGACACATGTTTGGTAATGTTTTCCCATAAGGTGCCCATTTAGATATCAGTATCCATAATTATGATATGTATTTTTAACATTATATTTTCAATAGGTCAGTAATTTTACTGGTGACCTTACAAAGGGGGAGGGGCTGGAATTTTTTAGTCATACACTATGGGGGGATTTAAAAACTTGACAGTTTCAAAATGTGGGACTATTAAAATTTTACAATTTAGATATAACCTTCATTCCCCCTCGCCATATAAATGAACCTTCCCTAAGTATACTGCCGCCAACAAAAATCTACAATCAAACAAACTTCCTGCAATTCTTACCTGCGTGATAAAAGTTTAAGAAGTTACTAAAGAACATTTTATTCTTATTTAACAACTATTCTAAGTTAGAAAGGTAGATTTATAAATCTACCTATAGATCTAAGATTTGGGGCTAAACAACCTAAGAAGTGGTGCAAAACGACCAGAAGCGAAACAACCACAGAGCAAAATGACTGGCAACAGTATATACTAAAAGCTGTTGTTATAAACAAGGCAAGACGCTCATTCCTAGTGAAGGCACTATCGTTCAAACGGGCAAAGGTAGTCTGGCAAGTGATTCACCGAATACTCCATCCTAGTCCCAGGCCCCTACGAGCTGATCCTGAAAAACTCAATAATCATTTTGTTACTACCACCGAAAGAACACTAGGGTCGGTATCAGATGGTGGAGATCTTGTTAAACTTGTTAAGGCACTACCTAAACACCCAGGGCAACCATTCACACTGCGCAAAATAACATCGGGGGAAGTTAAAAGGGAAATTGACTCCCTACGCTCGGACTGATCGACAGGATTTGATCAAATTCCTGCAAAATTTATCAAACTGGACAAGGAAGTTCCATCAACACTTGTATTGAAACCTCGACTTTTCCATGTGTATGGAAGACCACCCGAATCTCGCCCATATCAAAGATCGATGAGCCAGTCAACGAAAATGACTTTCGCCCAGTGTCGATACTATACCTGTCCTCTCCAAGGTATTTGAACAGCTAGTTCTAAAGCAAGTTATTGCATACATTGATGAGCTCTGCCTTCTCGCACCGAATATCTCTGGTTTCCGCAAAGGTTATTCCACAACCACTGTTCTCTTAGGAATACGTGATGACCTTATCCGAGCTATGAAACGAGGCGAGGTAACAATGATGGTATGTACTGCAGATTACTCAAAAGCCTTTGACACCGTACAATTTAAAGCAGTACTGACAAAGATGCACGGCATGGGGTTCTTGCACACCTTTCTCCAATGGAAGGTAAACTACCTTACTGATCGAAAGCAGTTCGTGCAAATCGGTGACAAGTCATCTGAAACAGCGACAATAAAGTTTGGCATACCACAGGGGTCGATCCTTGGCTCGTGTTCATCACTTGCATGACTTCAAAGAACAAGTCTCGTGCAACAACACCCAACTAGAGCGCGTGGCCAAAACAAAATTACTTGGTCTGCTGATGGACGAACACCTATCCTGGGACGAGCACGGAAGCTCGCTGCTATCCTCCTGCTAAGGTGTTTTGTCCATACTCAAAAGCTAAAGAAGATGGCTCCATATCACATTTGCAAGCAATTAGTTGAGTATCTAGTTCTCTCAAAACTTGACTACGCAGCTGCTGTGTTCTACCGTCTCCCTGTGTATCAATTAAAACCCTTACAACGTGTCCAAAATGCCTGCACTGGTTTTATATTGGGACGACATGCTAACGAAAATGACATCCATACACTAAACTGGCTACCGATGAGCAAGGAAAGGGACTTTAATGTACTGAAATTAGTATACAAAGCGTTACACGATAAGAACTGGCCAAGCTATTTAGCTTTAGAAAAACGCAAAGTAGGCAAATAAAATCTAAGATCAATGGGTGCCACAACTTTGAAAGTTCCTCGAGTAGTCGGAACATTCCAAGAAACTTCAGGTCAGCTGTTTAATAAAGTGCCACCAGAAATTAGAGAAACACATGATTTTAATGCATATTGCAGATTGATTAAAGCACACTTAACTTCAGATGTAATTATTCATTTCTATTGTATTTTATAAATTTCACACATTCTTATATTTTAACATTTTGATAATCTGTGCTTAATATAGTTAATTTTTTATGAATGAATTTGTACTTTTTGACTTTTGTAATATCCTAAATGTAATCATGGATCCTTTTAGTCAATATTGTAAATATAGTGGCATAATCAAGGTGAAGAGCCACATAGTGGATATACTTGGTTAAAGTCATTATTATTATTCTTATTATTATTCTTATTATTATTATGGATTATGTGAGAGAGATTCAGGTTATAGGTTTTGTTCGTGTTCGAAAACCTTTCATCAAGAAACAGAATATGCCTCAGCATGTTTACAAAATTGAAGATGATGGTTCAGAAACTAAACTTCTTCGTTTCAATGTTGCTGATCATTGTCCCATCGAGGAAATACAAGATCTTTTCAAGAAAGTGAACTGACGCTTTTTTATAATAGAAGTTCCTGGAGATTGGTACATCAAGTCACGAGATAAAATCTGATCATTGTCCCATCCAGGAAATACAAGATCTTTTCAAGAAAGTGAACTTACGCTTTTTTATAATAGAACTTCCTGGAGATTGGTACATCAAGTCACGAGATAAAATCAGACTCACCAAAGGTATTTACACTGAACTAGGAGTACCAGAAATTCTTCAAAAGGGTAAACCTTATCATTTGCTCCGGAAGAACACTGATGGACAAAGATTATTAGTGCATTGCGACATCATCGAGAAACTTAGCTCTTATGACAACATCGGTGGATCTAGTCACATAAGCACACCATCTAAATTACTAGCTGTTGTACCTTCACAGCATTACCCAACCTTAGACTTGAAATCACATCAACGTTCCTATCTCAATTACTTGATAAAACCATGTCTAATAAGTACTACTTCTATGATGAGATTAAAAAGGCTTTGGGCCATCCTGCAGAGCTCCATGCAGCAATTGATCTTTCCAATTTTCCTCAGGTGTTGACCTTGAATTCCAACCCAAAATTGCCAGTTCCAGCTCTCGGTCACGCTGACAAGTCTAAAACTTTTAACTTTCCTAATCTTGAAATCTTTGTCACACCAACAGATTCCTTCAAGATGAAGTTCAGGGATGTCTTCATTGATACGAAGCTGTCACATCACAGTGGTAAAGAATCTCATAGATGGTTGGAGTCGCCAGATATGAACTATTGGCCACAGCAACTTAACTTTGCTGTCTGGTGTGCGACGATTGGATGTGGAATTAGTAGTAAATTACTATTTGTGGATGAAAAATTTAGCCATATTCCAAAGACTGGTAGTGAATTGATATTACCGAAACAAGTCAGATCTTTTTTATGGTCTCATGTCTATTTCACAGTCAGAAGAATCTTACACGAGATGGGTGGTACACAGAATTCTGTACCATTACCTGGTGATGATGCTTTTGATCAGAAGAACAACAAGTTATAACGTGCTACTACTGATATGAAACTTGGGGTGAATTCATATGTGAATTCTGATGGAAATGTGGATGTTGGTATTAGACATAATCTTGGGATTAGTAAAGTTAAGCTACCTCATGCTCATCCACACATGCTACGAAAAGTTGGTGATACTATTAATATTGAAAGTCTTGATGATAAGACTATTCCCAAGACTGTGAAGAAAACAGACACAACACGAAATCAATATAATTTTAATTCTTTAAGATCTAACTCTATTATTTTATTTTCATCTTCTGCATCCATTTTTTTTCAGAAATCTAAGATCTGTCAATGTTTACTTTATCTCAACTTTTTATTTCAGTTTTTGTGTATTTACTACCTGAAGCGGGTAGCAAAAAAACTCCTAGGTTTAGTTACACTCTTTACATCTATACTTTCGCTTTCCATGTTCACATATCCCTTTACCTTCACATTCCACGCAAAAATATCTTTGTCTATAATGTTCACATATTTGTGTTCCTCCACAGTCTCTACACATTGACTTGTTTTTGTTGTGTATACATATTTGTGAGCCTTCACATTCTTTGCAAGTATACTTGTTCTTTTTGTGTGCCTAGCATTTTTACCATATTATTTTGTAATCTTTAGATCTTTATTCATTTTTAAAACCAATTGAATTTGCGTTTTAGTTTATGTTTTTTAGCGTACATTTCCGCTAAAGATGATCGAGTTCTATTATTTCCCTATTTTCAAGTTCATACTCATAATCTAGAATTTTATAAAGTTCCTTACTTGATTCTACGTCCATTTTAAGAGACGATCTATGATCTATCTATGTCTAGAAATCTCAAACTTTCATTTCATTCGTTCCAGTATAGTTTGGACTCGACCTCGGTTTCGTGTGCGCGTTAAAAGGTTCGAATTACGCCATTGCTCAGTTGGTTGGATGTTGTTTGTGCTTTGACACAAAAGGTAAGGTTTTTCGATGTTATACTGATTATAAACCTGCCGTAGCTATCCCATGTCCTTAAAAATTTCATCCAGGATGCCTTGATTTCATTTCGCAGAAAACTGTTTGCTTGTAGTTGAGCTAAGCTGCTGCATAAACCCGCTGTGTAGGGAGGTGCATGCTAGACCCCGCGTTTATATGTTTGGTAAAAATCTCGCCATCATGAGTTTTAATGCCTTTTTTCTGTTCTGAAGCCATGCTAATGCCCGAATAAAACTTTAACATTTCGATCGTGCCACATTTTACTTACTATAAAGCGAGTAATATTCTAGATCTGTAGCAAGAGAAAATGAAGGATATGTCAATTCCACTAAACTTATTTTTAGATGGGCTCTGGAACGGAAGTCTGTTTACCGAAACGTCTACATCAAGCACAACCTGCGCCATAAAAGAATTGTAAAACCGACAATAAGTTGATCTAATAACTTAATTGATCTGTAATTTTCTATATCAAAAAATTTCAAAATAGCTCTATAAGAATTTTATTGTGTGAAAACTCAGGTTTATAAATTGATTACATGTGCATGTTTCTGCTATTTTCCTATAAAGGCTAAATTAAAAAATAAATGCCAGAGAAAAATACTTTAAAACTAAAACTAAACTGTAAAAGGGAAGAGCAAAGGCATGAATATCACCTCTGCTGTAGAGGCCAACCTTAAGATATCAGAAAAGGGGATGAAGCCCAATGAGGCCCAGAAATCAGCTCGCCGTCGTGGCCAGAAAAATAGAAGCATGCAATCATTGTCCAGCTTACTTCCCGTCCATTCAACAAGTGTTCCAGAGTCGCCGTGTGGTTCCAGTTGCCAGTAAACCCCTACAACGATGCCCCAAACACAGTTTACTTGGAATGACTGTGTCTATTCGAGCACACCCCTGCCATGCCAGCCACCTCTTACACCAACGCCGACAATGCAATCCACATGGAATGGTTCAGCCTTATCAAGCCAGGCCCATCTGACACAGACACCAACGGTGCAGTCCAGCTGCAATAATCCGTTATCGTCGAACGTGCCCCTATCCAATACTTCCACCTGGCAGACTCATCTTATATCAACGCCAACAATGCAATCTATAGCTAGCTGGAATGATGCAGGCATGTTGAGTGCATCCCGGCCCATTCTTCCAACTGGCTTCCAGTACAGTGGCATTCTGGAATGTCGCCCTATCCATATACATTATGCGAGCTTCCTAATGCTCCCGAAAAGTATTATGGATGTGGGCAAGATTTTGCGGAGAAATATTGGAACAGTCCCACAAATATAGTGGTGAGACATATGGACAAGCTAATCCGCAAACGAGATGAGCATACAGGTAATCTGATTTATAGCCCGGACTTTACTAATTGCTACTACCACCCTATTTGAATGCACATCAGAAAGAAAAACTCCTTGTTTGGTTGCACAACGATCATGGAGAGTGCAAAGTACCACGCTTTAAATGAAGGCCAACGACAATCTTTGATGGCGTTTGATCTCCACCTTCAGTTGGTTTGACTGAATCTCTCTGGATATGGTAATGAATCGAGCAGGTTAAAATAATGACAAAAAAAACTTAGCTCAGTTAGCCGATGCCTGAATTGTTGGAGATTGCATTGTTTATTTATTTGTTACTGTTAAAAAAAGCTTTTGTTTGAATAGGACCTAGAGGAAACAATCAAACAGTTGGTGACTGTGTAAGAACTTTAGACTAAGAGTTCATCATCAAATGATGGAGAATCGTTGCATTTTTGACATGAAACAATTGAGGAAATGTTGTATTTTATTTTGGATGCAAAAATATTTTTCCAATGTTGCTTACGTTAAAGTTCGTAGCAATAGTCTAATGGTCTCTTGTTCTTAATTAATTATTTGAATTGATCAGTCATAATAAACTCAGTGATTAGCTAATGAGCTCCTGTTCTCAAATGTCTAAAAGCTGATAATTATAGTGCTTGTTTCCTCCGTTTTATGACGCCATCAAGACGACCCCCCTCCTAAGTATCGTTGCCTACATGAGCAATTTTTATGTGACTGACATTTTTTATGTGGCAATTTATGTGACAATTTTTATGTGATGAACAAAATTAACCAATTTTTGTATGAAAATTATATTTGCTGAAAAACTGGCGAATAAAAATTGTCTCAGACAGAAAATTGGCTATTTTTTTGAAGTCATCCATAGATCCCAGTCTCCAATCTTTCGCTTTCAAATAAAAATTGCTCGTGTAGACGGGGCGTACTCTGGCAAATAAATAAAACTTGTCACATAAAAATTGCTCGTGTAGACGGGGCTTGCCCAAGCAAATAAAACTTGTCAAATAAACCTTGTCACATAAAAATTCCTCGTGTAGACTGGGCTTAACGACTCTTTTTGCAGATATAATTGTTTTAATGGTTGATGACGTTATCGATGACTTCATACCACGTGACCCTGCTGTTGCACACTTTTGTTACTTAGCCAACCCCCTAAGTATCGTTGCCTTGACTCTTTTTTCCAGAGATATAATTGTTTTAATGTTTTGATGACCTCATCGATGACGTCACACCACATGACCGAGAAGTTGCACCCCCTTGCCACTTAAACAACTCCCAAAAAGTTTGTTTGCCAGAGGTCCGTTCCTAGAGTACGGTCGTCTTGCAAAGGCTTCTGGGATAGTTCACGCCGGCAGCTCGCACAATATGACGACATGGAGTCCATTCTTTCACTTTTTTCATTTTAATGATTTTTTTTTTCACTCTTGGTCATCTTTGTCACTCGTGGTCATCTGTGGTCACTCGTGGTCATCCGTGGTCACTCGTGGTCCATTCGTGGTCATTCGTGGTCATCTGTGGTCATCCGTAGTCACTCGTGGTCACTCGTATGTAGTTTTAGACAAGATTATTGACAAAACCTTCAAGCGGTATCTTAATAAGCTTTCTGATCAAAAACACCGCAACGTAATTAATAATGAAAACAATACGCGTTATTTTAAACTTCCTTTTATCGGCCAGTACTCTAAAATAACAGAATTCAAACTACGGCAATTGCTTAAACGTTTTTGTGAAACGGATCTTAATATAAAATTAGTTTTTACTACTTTCAAAATCAAGAATATGTTTAGTTTTAAAGATCGTACTCCTGATGCTCTAAAATCCATGGTGGTTTATCAATTTACTTGTGCGGGATGTAATTCCTGTTATATTGGTGAAACCAGTCGCCATTTTTCCACTAGGATTAAAGAGCATACAGTAAGCGATAAAAATTCACATATTTTTAAACATTTCTCGCAATTTCCTTCATGCAAGGGCATGTACACACCTTCCTGTTTCCTGTTTTTTGATCTTAAACTTAAAGAAGCCTTTTATATAAATAAGAATAAACCTGACCTTAATAAACAGTTACATCATTTTAATACTTTCTTAACTCTTTAATTTCCATTTCATTGTATTGTAATTTTTGCATTAAGTCATATTGTAAATAATTTATTCATATTATGTATTTTATACTTGTAACACATAAAATTATCACTCTATTAAACTGATGATGGCATAAGCATGCCGAAACATGTCTTTGAAAATAGTTGTCCATGTTTTTCAATATTTAAAGATTATAATTTTGGCCCAAAACCAATTATAGAATTGCACATAGTTTAGCTATAGGTATCCTGCTGATGAACAGTAACTGTTTTGCTATAATTAATTTTTGGCAGCATGTAATATATTTCATGTTTGTTCAGATTGCAATTATACTCAGGCTCAACTTATACAAGGGCAAATATGGTAAAAGGTACTTTATATGAACTGCAATGTACATTTTATTGATTTATTAAATACTTTCTTTACTTTAATCCTAAATGCCAAAACATTATTTTTTTCATATTAACCTCCTGTCTTAGAATAACATTGATCAGTATAAATTTCCTATTTACTGCATTGTGTTTTTACATATATTTACCTGGATCCCAATATAATATCTAAGCCAATATTAATATAAGATCATGAATATTCAATTTCTATTTGTAAAATCTTCATTTTAGAACAAGCTAAGTTTCTAAAATCAATTGTGTTTTAACTTTACATAATTGTGTACACATATATTCTTGCTAAAGTCATTGAAAAAACTCATTTTTGTTGGTGTTAAATTGACTTTTTTACAATTTTTAAATTAGCCAAACAATAAAGAGCGCTGTATAGCTACTTTTTTTTCCAAATTGAAATGGCTTTCTTACCATTATCCCTTGTAAGACCAAAACAGCATTTATCTAAGGAACTGAAACCACTAAACCTGCATCCCATTTTTTTAAAAACAATGCAGTGAAATGATCCTGAACCACACTAGACTGTTTGTGAATGCATGTGATGACCAATAGCCATTGTCTGTCTTTTTTTGTTCTGGTTGATGAGGCAATATTTTAAAGAACATGATCATGTGTACAGTTTTATTTGTGTAATGCACTAATAAAGGCCTGTTTTAAATATTACTCTGTAAAAACTATAAGGAAACACAGTTTGTACTTTAAGTTCAACAGAATGGGAAATTTAAAAATAACAAAAGATAGAATGAATATGTTTTAGTTTTTAGAACAATTCTTGCATATGTAGTTTGCATCTTTGAAAGTAAATGGACAACTTTTCACTTGAAAGCAGCAAGCTCTTCAAAATAAACATGTCACACCTGAATCAATAATTAATATATTATATGATTGAAACATATTTCATTCTATGATCTTGCTGAAATCACAAGACAAGCCTGCTGAGAAACAGCTGGTTAAATAAATAGATATTAGCAGTTCACATGTTAGGCATAAAAGTGGTTATTTCATTTAATTTAAAATCTATGGAAAATATTATAAACTATGCTTTTCAATTAAAATAATAAGATATCAGTTTCTTTTTAAAATCAAACTTTATGAATATTTAATATGCAATTGAATTAACTGCAAAAGTGAAGCTTCAAAAGGTTCTGCTTTCAACAGGATTCGAACCTTTAAACTCTCGGAGACTGTTGCCTACCAACTGAGGTATGAAGTCACAGCTGTTGTGAGCAGGTCAGTTCATCATTGCCACTTAAAGTGAAGCTACAACTGATAGCATGTTGATGAACTGCGTAAGAAATACTGTTTACTGTAAAGATCTCCCATAGTCTCGTTAACCCCACCTCCCCCGGCCACCCTGGGATACAGGTGGGAATTTGTTCTGATCAGCAGAATCAGCATACAAAATTCAACAATTTTCCCACCATTTGGGGCCATATTCTTTGGTAAATACAGTAGAAAAAAATTCCTCTACCCACACGAGCAGCAAAATATATTTTCTTTCCAATATTTTATAAACTGGAAAAACATTCTAACCACGTGCAGATGTTAGAGCAAAGGCAGCAACTTCTCCTCAATTGTTTTAAGACCCTGAGTGATGGACCATTCAGGAATTGAACCTAAGCTTCTCACACGATAGACTGGTAATTTAACAACTAGGCTAACAGGTGGTGGTATATTCATATATAAACATAATAATATTATAGATATAGATATAATATAATATAATAGATATAATACATAT
>JANCMA020221410.1:0-22997 GCA_024336925.2 Zoanthus solanderi | reverse complement strand
AAGAACTTGATCAAAATTCTTTTATGTCATTTTTGTCTAGTACAAAAACAATGTGACTTTGTATGAAATGCTGAATTTCTCAAAAGTTATGAAACATAAGAGGGATAATCTAGTGAGAGTTGAGAATTTCATCAAATGCTCCTTACGTCATTTTTGCACTAGACCCTTCAATTAAACCAATTTTTGAAGACACAAGTTGCCTATAAACACCATTGTACTTCCACTTTACTTAGATCACAGTTTTTTATTTACCTTTTCAGTGTTAACTGGTAACTTAAGTTGGTCTCCTGATAGATCACAATCTGAAACTAACACAGTTGGACATAAACATATAAACAAAAGATATTGTCTAGGTACAGTAACTGCCTATCTGTCACAACTTGCAAAAATGAATTACAAAAACCTGGCTCAAAGAGATTTGGACCAAACCATTAATTTTATGAAGCATTCATTACACAGTCACATACACAGATATACACAGGCTAAACAATACAATGTAAGCTGCTATAGATACAGGTGTGTATGCAGGGGGGTGCACCCCCCCCCCCTTCACCTGATAAAAGGTCCGCTCAGTCAGATCAGATATGATAAGATAAGAAAGTGGAGGAGAGCCGTTCAGGTCAGGACTACAAATTATATAGTAGATATTTTTCGACTTTTTCATGTTTTCTTATCCATATTGTTGTTTTTAAAAAATATATATATAAATAAATTAGCAGAATCAAATCAAGTGTTTCGAAAGAATTTCAAAATCATCACATGCGTTAAGAAAGCAATAGAACTTATAAAGAAAAGCTCACAATGCCGGATTACATATTGTTGTTACACATATCAGATATCAGAATTGTTTAGGTATCATATTTTAAGGACTGATAACCTAAGGTCTGCTCAAGCTTAAAGTGCACCCCCCTGCAGGAAAAGCTGCGTACGCGCCTGAGTATGTTTGGCTAAAAGTAAGAAAATAACATGCTTCCTTCATTATTGAAATTTTGTAAAATCTCTTTAAAAAGTTAGGGGAACAGACGAGAGGGAGGGGAGAAGGCAGGGGGATACTCATGCTAGGCAGGGGGGATACTCATGCTAGGCAGGGGGGATACTCATGCTAGGCAGGGGGAATACTCATGCTAGGCAGGGGAGATACTCATGCTAGGCAGGGGGGATACTCATGCTAGGCAGGGGAGATACTCATGCTAGGCAGGGGGAATACTCATGCTAGGCAGGAGGGATAACTCATGCTCATTTTAATGGCTTTAAAATTTCACAGGTATTACAGAATGAGTTGGACGCTATCAGAAGAGAAAGTGACGATCTTAAACAGTTCAAAGCACAAACTGATAGGAATGCAGTCTCACTAAGAAGAAGGTAACAAATTGTGTAAATATACTATTCACTCACCTCGGCTTTTGATTGGTCATGAGCACACAACTAATTCCTGAAATCTGCAAGCTGTTGCCAAGTTTTTGTAAATGATAAAAGATACGATTTTTTTCCAGAAAACATTTTTAGAGCGCGTTTTGTGTGGTCAGTAGACTTTTTTTAACCCTAATACAAAAACAGCGCCGTAATTTTTATGAAATTGAATTTGAAAAAACACAAACACGTTTTTTAGATCTTTTGGTCTGGAAACTTGCGGATTAGACAAATCATTAAATTTCACAATCGCTTGAACTTAAAACTTTCGAAAGACGATTTTACGCTCGTTTTCAGAAAACAGAAAAATTCTTAAAATTCGTTTTCAATAAAAAAATGTTTAGTATAGTTTGAAAGCCAGCCCTAAAGCATTAATTTGATATATAGTTTAGGTATGTCACAGTTGAAAACAGACGCACTGTATGGTTTTGACGAAAAACACCTCAGTCTGAAGGTATACAGAAACCTTAAATCCTTAATTTGCAGAAAGACTGCCTGAAAATTTTAAAGGACACAAACGCAATTTCCTTTTTTATACAGCCATTAAAATAGGATTGTCCAGATCTTGGGACTTGTCAATCACTGTTATTGTCATTGTGCTTAGTCAGTTTTTCTAAGCCTTGCTGAATAATTAATCGGAACCCAATGAAAAAGATCGTATTGGTGTCTTGATAGTTAAAGAATGCTGTTTTTCTAATTTTTTAGCAAAAGTTTTGATTTTTTGTTTGAATCAGTAATTGTAATTTGCAGCTCTTTAACTCGGATTGTTTGCTCTTAGTTAAGTTTGATTTCAACTTTATCCGAGTTTATAGCTGAGGAGTCCAAAACAATATTACAGTTGGAGGTCAAGCATCATTCATATTGCTGAATTTGTAATTACTTTCATTGAAAATACCTTGACAGGATTGACAAACTGGATGAACAGCTAAAAGAAACCACCCAAAAGCAAAGTGCATTTCTTGTTGAAGCTCATTTCCGAGAAGCTCTTCTTGAACAAACATCGTTGGCATTAAAAGTTCTTCAAAACGAAAACTCTACTTTGCATGAGGTGAGGGGGATTATGCTGTAGAGTTTACATGCCTTTTATTGGATAAAATAATGATAATAATCGTAAAGATAATATTGAACTTGATGATAAGATATCTATGGTAATGAACGTGATGATTATGAACATGATGATAATGAACATGATGATAATGAACATGATGGTAATGAACATGATGGTGTGATTGTGATGATTATGAACATGATGATAATGAACATGATGATAATTAACATGATGATAATGAACATGATGATAATGAACATGATGATAATGAACATGATGATAATGAACATGATGATAATGAACATGATAATGAACATGATGATAATGAACTTGATGATAATGAACATGATGATAATGAACATGATGATAATGAACATGATGATAATGAATATGATGATAATGAACATGATAATGACATGATAGTAATGAACATGATGATAATGAACTTGATAATGGATTGATGATAATGAACATAATGATAATGAATCGATGGCAATGAACATGATGAAAATGAACACGATGGTAATGAAAATGACGATTAACGCGATGATAATGAACATGATGGTAATGAACACGATGATAATAAAAATGATGTCAATAAATATGGTGAGGTTGATGAGCACGACTTTAAGTGGCATGTATATTGTTTAGATCCAATGAGTTTTCTTCGCTTCTTTGTTGTAGGTGAACAAAGATCGCTCAAAGGAAGCAGAAATGCTTAAAAGTATACTGGAGCAGTTGCATGGAGACCAACAGACATTGCAATCTCAGGCTGATCTCATGTTACACGATAAACACCAATTGCAGCAGGTAAGAGGCATTAAGACAACTTTCAACGGTCAAATTAAAATTTTGCTGTATTCCAAGACTTGGTGGCTCGGCAGTCATTGTTGTATTTTTGCATCTGGCCAATTCTAACGGTTATGCCAAATGGAGAAGTAAATCTTGGATATGCATTGATAAGCATCTTTCACTACATTGTGTGATAGTCCGGCTTATGCCGTGTAATATACTAATAGAGAACTCAAGGAAGAGGCATTCTTGTTGTCACGGAGGCCAACCGGATCTAAGCTGTCAGCAGGTGTCGCGTATCTGAACTCGTCATGTGGTCGTGGTGATCGTCACAGAGGCCTGCAAGCTGCTTGTTGGGCTATCAGAACTGCAAAGTTTTTTTAGCAAAGGAATGGCTTCAAGCACCGAACAAATCGTCAATAAATCTTTGTAAGTAAATAATTTACTTACAATTATTTTAACATTGGCTTTTGCTCCAGGTTCTTGCCGTATGTGTAACCAGTTTTACAATTTAAAGTTTATTTACGTCTGAGCTCTTCAAAGTTAGTTTTCGGGCCTTTTTACCCTGCCTGCGTCCGTCGTTGTGATACGCGCGCTGCTTAAGTAAAAAAATTGGCGCCAAAATCGCCGTTCTCGATTCAGTCTACTCACGAAAAATAGACCTCCGTCGTGAAGAAATGTTCCGGTACTTAAGCTCTTTAATATCAGGTTCGTACGGGTCCTGGAAAACCTGGAATTTCCTTGGCCGAAAAAATGAAAATTTGAAATCCAGACCTGGAAAACCTGGAAATTTTGTATCAGTCCTGGAAAGTTCTGGAACTGAATAACCATTTTCATGGATAATATATAAGTAATATATATAAAGATATTTTCTCTCATTTTCAGTTTTCTGGACTTCAAATAAAAGAAAGCAAAAGATTGCAAAAGTCTATTTCAGATGCTGCAGCATTTACGTTGTTGTGTCACGTAGCAAGTCAATTCTTGTTTAGATCTTTTATTTTGATCACGCGGTGACCCTTTGTGTTATGTTTATTGTTTGCGATTGATATGGTAAAACGCACCCATCAGTTTTTCCTCTTTTTGCTACCGTTGTTGTAGGAGTAAGTTGGTCCTCTGTGCTGGCCGAAGTTTAGCCACACCGGCTTTGCTGAGGCCAGGACAGAGGCCATCAAAACCAATAAAGTAAATAAAAAAAATTGAAAGTGAAGAGCTAGTGACAGTTATTTTAGCTTGTCCGTGCTCTAGAGTGGGAGTGAATTTTTATCTTCCACGCATTTACTCCGACGAAAGACTAAAGTCCGAAACGTCAGTTATCCACCTCTTAACACAGTATAAAATTAATAAATTTATAAAATTGTTTTTATTGAAACACCGACGCAGCGTCCCATTTGTAATATTTGAGAAAATAAGAATTATTTTTTCTGTTAAGTTGTATTGTAATAGTTGTTATTTAGCGTCATGCTAAAATGGTTTTGTTTGTATCGATGGCAATCCGCAATGTTTACCAGCTTAGGGAAACTTGTTCTTCTTAAGTTTTGCCGTTTAAACATTCTTGACTTTGATTCTTTGTCTTTGATTGTTAATGAAAATTGGTTTAACTATTAAGAACTGATAAAAGCAGAGGGAAAACTGGGATAAAATATTTTATTCTTTGATAGGAACCTTGAATGAGTTGCCTGTGGAGGATGCTAGATTTGCTCTGAACTGTAGTTCTACTTGTGTGTATGATCCGTGAGTCGTCTCATTGAGACTTTTGATCTTTATCTTGAACGAGTTGCCTATGGAGGATGCTAGATTTGCTCTGAATTGTAGTTTTATTTGTGCGTTGTACCCTTGATTCGTCTCATTGAGACTTTTGATCCTTATCTTGAACGAGTTGCCTATGGAGGATGCTAGATTTACTCTGAATTGTAGTTTTATTTGTGCGTTGTACCCGTGAGTCGTCTCATTGAGACTTTTGATCTTTATCTTGAACGAGTTGCCTGTGGAGGATGCTAGTTTTGCGCTGAACTGTAGTTTTACTTGTGTGTATGATCCGTGAGTCGTCATATGGAGACTTTTGATTAAAGTTATTTTTCAACCCTGTACGCCAATACACGCTTTTTTTTGTAAGAACCAGTAACTTTCGGCTGAGGCAGGGCTGTTCTTAAGTTTTTGACGATTTCAGCCTCAAACTGTTCTTAAATTGTTCTTATTTTCTGCTATTTCCAAACAGCACTATATTTTCCGTAACGTGTAGTTATACCATAATATTGTTGCAAAACTGAACCGACTCCGAACAAAACGTTTTATCATACAGTAGCGTACATTATGCAACGCGTAAGAGCATTCAAGCTTTTCAGTTACTATTTTCGGCTGCTTTTAAAAATTGAAAAAGCGGATAGAAATGTTCATCATGAACTTACATTTACATCTCAATCTGTGTGCAAGAATTAATTAAAATTCTTAAATTAGTGTGATGAAAATTTGAGCCTGGTGATAATTCTTAGCTTGTTCTTAATTTTTGGACAAAACTCAGCCTGGGTGTTCTTTTAAAGTTTGTTCTTATAAAAAAATGGTGTAAAGTTTGCGATTGTTTCTTCCTAGAAGGACCAATAACTATAGTATCAGTGATTGCCAAAAGGTACAGATTTTTCATTGTTTACATTTTACTTAACAATGTTTTGCGAATGCCGTTTTGCAGGAACATCAAAAACTTGTGCAGGACCACGATTCCTTAAAGAACAAGCTGCTAGAAAAACATAAACTACATCTGGACATTAAGAGCACGCAAGATTGTCTTGAACAGGACATAACATTGCTAAAAATGGTAAGAACTTGTATTATGTTACTGTGACTGTTAGCTGGCAGTGCGTGTATTGATGACACCAATTACTCAACCTCGCGTAAAATTGAAACAATACAGACAAATTTTGGGCTCAACACTAATTTAAAAAATAAACTGGTTTGAAAAACTTGAACCACAAATAAAATCAAACCACAACATAGAGTTTTGTTAACTATGTTGTCTGTTTATCTCAGGAGAGGGAAGCCCAGGATGGCAAGATAGATATATTAGAAGATGAACTGACAAATATTCGAGAGAATTATTCAAATATTCTGGTGGAAAAGGAACAGTTGCTTAGAGAAAAACTATTGACGGAACAAACTTTACAACAAACAAAGCAGGAAAATGTCAACCTGGCGAAGGTTTGCAATACAAAATCTCTTCTCTTAGTCAAAGAAAAATTAAAAATTTAGATACAAGTAAGTTTCAAGAACAAGTTGCATTAGGTTTACAAATAGAAAAGCTTTCCTCGGTATAGTATACTAGGGACAACAGAAAACTGATGGTCTTTTGAACACTTTCCAAGGTGCTATTCAATAGCAACCGCGGTCTTAGGTGACGAACGGTTAATTGGTTTTCAAGAGGAAAAAAAAAATTTCCAAGTTTTATTGCGAGGTTGTAAGCACAGTCGCACTTGGATATTGCTGGCTAGTGCTTACCATGTAAATTCACAAGTTTTACTAGTAAAAACAAAACACAGTCATAAACTTAAGTTATAATGGCTAAAGCAGGCTTTACCTTTGTTGCTCTAGTCCTTGAAGTTTTAGATCACCTCACTTATATAAACAAAGTAAATTCAAATAAGTTATTTCATATGGTATGTGATTTTTGAATTTTTTAAATTGATGTAAATATGTCTCTTAGCCGAATTTTTTAATTCTGTTGCCTGGATTATGCGTAGTATTAAGTATATTGGTATATAGCTAGTGAGTGCTCGACTCGAATGCGTGCTCGACTCGAATGCGTGCTCTCATTGGTTAAATCGAGGTCACGTGGATGACTTCAAGTCAAATGTTAACCGGCTGGTCAACATCTCGAATATTGTTGACCAAGCGGTGAACATTGCCGTCGGGCGTCACGTTTGAGAGCGGGAAAATTTAATAATTATGGTTTATTTTGTTTATGCTATATATAACAAAACACTTAATGACTGCTCCCTCGGGAAACATCTGTTTTGTTTCCCTCGAATCTCGATGTTTCCGGTGACTTCGTGTCTGGAAACATCAAGATTCTCGGGAAATAAAACAGATGTTTTCCTGGTGAGCAGCCATTAAGTGTATATTATGTATTAAGAATGTGCTGGAAAACTACATAATTAGGAAGTATCAGATACCACAAAATAATTTGACTGTGCTTCTATTAATATTCATTTTTCTCGCTGAAAGAAGAAGCAGAATAATTCATACGAATGACAAAAAATTCCCAAGTTTCAATCTGGTGTTTCAATTTTTGATCTTGACATAGGTAAACAAGTTACTGAAGAAAGAATCTGCGATGGTCAAAGATGCTTTCCAAAAGGCTGAAAAGCTTAATGCTTCTCTGAAACATGAAGTCAGTATTTTGACTGATCTCACTCGAAATAATGAAGGCAATGAAGCTGACCCAAACGACAAGGACACAGAAGTACCTCATATCAACAAGGTATCCTAAATCGTCCATTCAGTAAAGTTCATTATTCATCTCCAAGCCTCAGATATGAACTTCTATGTGACGTTAGTTCCTCTAAGTACTTTGGAGCTTCGGTTTACTCGGGCTTTTCGAAGAAAACACCCGAATTATAAGTTGGGCTTTTGTATTTTTGTTTTTTTCCACATTCTGCCCAGCAAGAAATCAGTCTCGTTCCAGGGCTAATGGAGTCCGCCCAGATCACCCTGGGTACGAGTCACTTCAATCTCGTTACTCGAGCTTCCAGTCTAGGGAGCCCGAGTCTAGGTTTACCTTTTAGTCTATCATGTCGTGTTTTTGAAATTACCCAGAAGTAATTGGGTAGAGCTATCGTGTAAACGAGGCTGCAAGATGTTTTGACACACTCATCGCTGAGACAGTTACTTGTATGCAAATGATAGTCTGTGGTGTTTCATAGTTCGTTTGGGCAGATTTGATTGAAAAAAAGGTGATGACATTGTCTATGCCCAAAGACTCTCGTCCACTTAACACTACAGATACCGGAGATAAGCTCAGGCTCCATGGGCCACTTGGCTCGTAAAGGATTTAGCTTAACTTAGCTAGCTTTCTCTTATCTAGATGTACTTTGTCGAGCAGAGATGCACCTTTTTCTAACTAAGATGCGCCTTTCTCAACTTACAATCATCTTGGTCTAAGTAGATGCACTTTTGTCTAACTTAGACGCACTATCTTATTAACGGTTGCATTTACCTATTCTCTGATGATTGATGATGATAATTATAACGATGATAATGATGGTAATGTTGATAGAGAATACGACTTTTTTAATGATTATAATAATGATAATAACAATAACAATAATAGCAATAAAAATAATATTAATAGGAATAATAATGATAATGCTGGTGATTTACCCAGTCTCAATGGTACAACTCCCATCTCCGTCACTGTATACCGCGAGTAGATTTTCTTTTCAAATTAACTTCTGCTCCAAGACAATCTTTTCAAGAGCGCCGTGGTACTCGAAATGCTTAAAGAAAGCAACGATCCAACTAATGTTTACAAACTGATTAATTAGCATACAATTTTAGGTAGCGATGAATACGAATAGAAACTATCTGAATTCAAAACTTGGAAAACTAACAAAGTGGCGAAACTTTCAGATCATTACAAGCAGTTCAGTTCTAAAAAGATATCGCGGTTCCAAAATATCAAAGCATGCAGCTGTGTGGCAAAACCGTCAGTGAGCCATACATTCTTTGCAAACTCTATATCAATTTACATAATAAGTGATGAAGGTTGGGTTACAAAACACTTTCGATATCCAGAATAGAGAAACTTCGGTACGAACCAAACTATCTGGCCGAGGATGAACAGCACGTTCAAAATCACTCTATGGACATCATAGGTCTCGCCAGAAAGCCTCTGGAGCCCCTTGATGCTAGGAGAGATAAACACACTGTTCATGCCCTTAATGACATCCTAAAACTGGACAATCACCCATGCAGTAGATTTATTAACGAAGTACCACACACGTATTCCCTTAGATTCCAACGGGCGCGAGTGCCCGTACCTCGTACAATAGAAACAAGAACTCACAGGGACTCGGGGCAAATCTGCACGAAAGACTCATATAATATAATTAGTATTCTATTGTTTATTGTAAAATTGATGTAATTCTTTTTAGCCAAAGTCAGATAATAAAGCTTTATTATTATTATTATTTATTACGCCTGCTAAAGAAGCAAAAAGTGTTGAGCAAAATACGTCCATAGGAACTCTGTAGTGCCTTTTATTTTTCTTTTGCTTTATAACTGTCACTTAAAGTTTTGTTACATTTAAGTAAACATTGCTTGTTGTTCCTCCAGGATATTGGCAGTAGAAGAAGGTCTGTCCCTCAGGAAGAAAAAAAATCAGAGAACCAAGAAAAGTAACAATTTTGCTGTATTTTATCCTTCATACTGCTCATTTATCCGTATGTAGATTATAATTGGAATCAAAGTTTGCAGAGTCAACTGATTAGGAAACTTGATGACTTTCTTTATTGTACGTTTTTGTTCTCCTTTTCCCTATTGAAATATGACGTTGACCGAGCTCAAAGTAATAAAAAGCTTTGAGATGTAAATGAGCAAACGGCCAATAGACTGATGAAGCAGCACACCTAGAACAAAAGATCCTAACTGTGACCGTGCACACAACATGAAACAAAAAAATATTGTAATCTTTTTTGTAGTTTGCTAAGTTTTCTAACCAGTCCACTCTAACAATTCTGCTGAATTGGTCTTTACTAAATAATAACAGTTTTTTAAAGGAGGTAAAACTTGAAACCTCAGCTTTTTGCACATTTTCCACCCAGATTTTTTCGCATCATAAGTTAGAGTTTAGTTTGGTTGCAGAGAAGTTAGAGTGTAAGTGTTAGTTTCATAATCTTACCCTATACTGTGATTTTATTTGATTTTCTATTCTTCATTTTAGTTTTGCTAAATGTTATTCTAATGTTATCATTGTTTGTTTGTGTTTTATTAAATTTTTATAAGCTCTTTGCAGTTGATTGGTATGATAATTCTGCTTAGTGTTTGCGACATGTCAAAGCATGTCAATTTTAACATAATTTTAAAATAACTCCATTACCAAGGGTTTAATGAACTATGTTCTGTACAACAATTACAATAAGCAAGTCAAACAAAAGAATTCAGACAAAAAATTTTCACGAACAGAGTCAGATTGTGTGTTCAGTGCAGGATGGATACCATGGATTTGTGTCAAAACTTTGACCGTCTCATATTTAATACTTGCCTTGTCTTGAGATCGTTTGCTCACACAACAACTTCACTTGATTACAAAAAATACAATACACTTACAAATAAGACTGACTGGAAGGTACCATAGTCAGTCATGGTTGTATGTTATTACCAACGAGCCAGCCGAGCGACGACGCGAGGCTTGTGAAGCGGCAGGGCATAGAGCCGTGTGAGGTATTGTAAGCGCACTGAAAAACTCGCAAACGAGCTGAGAATAATGTAATGTAATGTGCACTCTTGAATGATCCAATGACAAAGATTTTACTCACACGAGGCGTTTCGTTTCATTTAGTCACAAAAATAAATGTAACAAAAAACACATCAGTTTAGTTTTTAATTTTTACTTTACTGAAATCCCTATCGTAAAAACCTAAGCATAAAAGACATGGCGTTTTCGAAAAGTTTGGTTTCTGTTACGGTATAAACAGAAAAGTAATTACAAACTTTTTAGTAGAGTAGCAAATAAACACGTTGATGTCGAATCAGTGAAGGCCTATTGTTCAAACTTACTTAATCCCAGCAGTAAACGTTCACTTGCTCGTTGATACTCTGCCGGTAGGTACTCCTAGTATATATCATGCGGGACAGTCATGGGTGTATACATTATATTATATCATGCAGGACAGTCATGGGTGTATACATTATATGTAATGCAGGATCAAATATTGTGTACTATTCCCGATGATGTGCCGCTGTCATTTACGATATGTTATTTTTTTTAGGTTAAACTCGGAAATAACCAGATTAAAGGAGAAGTGTGAGAAATTGGAAACCTCCTACGGTACTTGTAATGATAATGTGATCAGCAGAATGAGAGTAATGCTTGTGTGGGCCAAAACAGCTGTCAGTGGCTGCTAACAATTTTATTTACTGTAGAACTGTAAAGGTTAAAAACTCAATTGAAGCCTAGAGCTACAGTTAAATTTTTTTTTTGAAAATGACTATAAAGGTTCTAAGTTTTTTCCGAACTTTAACAGTAGCTATAGGCCTCAGTTGAATTTTAAACCTTTACAACTTTACAGTATGCTACTGAAGGACAATATCAACTATATACATTCACGGTAGATTTATGGGGAAATACCAGCTACCAACGTGGCCTGTTGTTAGTAGCTTCAAGTTAGTTACTGTCATGCAAGTGCTATCTATACTTTATTTTTGATTTGTAAAATATCGATAAGTTTTGACGCAATGCTCAAAGTGTGTAGCAATCATTAAAGACCTAGAGATGAGGTATGTGAGAGGTTCAATTAACTCTACCTCCGAATTTTTTTTTGCCACAAGTAATAAAAAGTATAATCCTTGCGTTTATAAACCTAATTACGGAACTAAAACTGAAAAACATGAGCGTTTTTAGTTTTTTCTTCAATACATTACGGTCGTTAGTTGTCGCCCAGCGACTCAATATTAGCTTTCAACACACTTGATCTAACACCTATGGCGCAAACAATACCGGTTTCGTCTTCTACAGACCTCTTCAGTTATCCGCCATAAAGCTTTCCGGGCTTCAACGCAAGAAATTGCAAGAAATTTTAGTTTTTTCTTCACAATTACTTAAATGGCGTAAATAACTACCAAAACCATTTATAAAGTTCTTAACAACCATAATACGTACGACTTCAATCACATGTTGTAAGCTAAACTAAATCCTTTACGGGCCCAGTGAATGTTATTATAAGTCACGTGAATTACTCAAGTACTACAATTTATTAAACAGATATACTAGATTTATCGGTATTATTTAAAATGAATTATTTATCATATTTCGTATGTTAAAAATGTTTTCTCTTGCCACAGTTAACGAAAAGAATGAACGTGAAAAACTTATGAGAAATAATGTGGAACTTTCACTCCAGCTGGATAAAGCTTTTGGAATGAAGTAAGATTCATTTGTAATTACTTGTCGTTTTTTGGTTGTATTGAGATTTTGCCAATTTCGACAGGTACAGGCGAGTTATTGTTTTCTACATCTTGTCTCATTAGCATACGTGCTACACTTTCTAAACAGGATTCGAAATATTCAATTTGTTTTTGTAAGATAAATCTCATCAGAAAATGGGAGGTCGGTACGGCGGTAGTTGAAATAGAGATTTTGCGAAAAATATATGGTTTATTTGTTCTGAGCTTTTTAGTATCACAATATCTTCTTACGAACTTCTTACTGTTACACAATACATAGGTAAATACAAACACTAATAAGATAATGCGTCTAAGTCAGACAAAGGTGCATCTACTTAAACAAAGATGAATGTAAGTTGAGAAAGGCGCATCTTAGTTAGAAAAAAGTGCATCTCTGTTAGACAAAGGTCCATCTAAATTAGACAAAGCCAGCTAGCTAGCTAAGTTAAGCTAAATCCTTTACGAGCTAAGTGGCCCATGGAGCCGGAGCTTATCTCCGGTTTCTGTAGTGTTAAATGGATGAAAATCTTTGGCTTCCCCTGTACGGGACACTAATCCATCGCACGTTAGCTCCCAGCAGTTGCTGGTACTCATTTATCTATCCCGAAAGGAGGTCACACAAACATTCAAATCTCGGTAGAACCGGAAACGAACTAGGGATTTTGTGGTCGGAAGGCAGAGTTCTTATCAAGTGCGCCAACTATGCCCGGACTTCAACATTAATTACAAACAAGTGCATGGTACGGACGCTGGGCTTTGTTCAGACTTTGCCTTCAGTGTTTGTCATGCTACTTTTGACATACATTAACACCAAAATGTTTCGGACAATTTATTTTTGGACACTTTTTTGTGATATTCGGACAAAAGGTTCGGACAATTTTTTCAGCAAAAAACTTTATTGCTAAAAAAGATAAAAATTTATAAAACGCTTTACGGTTTTTACGCGGCTAAAATTAAAAAAAACATTAACGTTTTGCCTTCTCTCGTGTAAGGTTTCATCAGAATGATCTAAAATATGGATAGTTGCGGGTAAAAAGCGAACAAAAATTGAATAATGAACGTTAATGTTTTTTTTTAATTTTAACCGCGTGAAAACCGTAAAGCGTTTTATAGATTTTTATCTTTTTTATCATGGTTTATCCACGCGAAAGTCTAAAGACTAGTAAAAAACTTTATTGTAAACCTGTTCCGACGCCAATTACAAACGTTTTCCGGTATGATATCGTTTGTCTCAAGGTAAAAAAGGACAAATTCAGACAAAACAATCAGTTCATTTACATCTAGTACGGGTCTATTCAGTTCGTTTTCAGAAAGTGGACTGGTTAAATCCAAACAAGTTTTTTTAACCTGTTCTTGCAGATCAAACGGTTGATGGGTGTTAAGGAATTTTAAAACTTTTTAAAACTGACGCCTTTGTTTTGACATCGTTCGATATAAGCTACATCCAAAATTTTCTGTCAACACATATTAGTCTATTAAGACTTCGAAACAAAGTGCGCTATCGAAGAGGCCTCACTGCGCGCTGAAGAAGATATCTTCTTAGGCTCTGAAGATCAAAATACCGGCAGTGTTGAGGATGGAGATGATGAGACAGTCGTAATTATTGATGATGAAGAAGAGGAAGATTGAATCGGTTGAAACATTTATTTATCAAGAGCAAACTTTTTAACGGTTGTCGTGTAACGTCAAAGTGTGAGAAAATATATAAAAATTGTTACTGTACATGTCTATGTCCTACTAAAAAAAATTTCGGACGCTAAAAATTTTCGGACGGATTAATATTGAAATAAAATTTTTGTCCGAAATTAAATTCGTTCAAACATTTTTGATGTTAATCTATCCCAAATAATTACTTGTGTTAAGAAAAATTTTGTATGCCTGCCATTAAACTATTTTTTTTGCTATCTATCTTTCAACTTAACTCTACTAAACTGAGCTTAAACTTAAGCCGCCACAAACGGACCAATCGAAGTTTTGTTGTGAAAGGTCAAAATCAGTTAAAAATCATCGAAAACTTCTTTCGTTACTTTTTCTAAAGTAGTGATTGGACGAAGTCATTGACCAAAGTCGATTATGGCCAGCTTAAAGAAGTTTATAATTTTAAAAGTTTTAATACATGGATTATGCTGAAAGTCTCTTGAAATGATATTTAGAACATACTCATTAATTCAAACCGATTACGAGTTTCTACTAAGAAAACTAACCGAGCTTATCCTGGAGGCCAAATGACTCGTTCTTCTTTAGGGAAAATCTTCCTGCTTACGAAATGATTAAGGCTCCTTGATGGAAAACAGCTAGTATTGAAACGACCTGACGCTACTCCGAAATTCGATGCTGATCATTTTTAGTTAGTCCAACTGTACCACATAAAGGATAAGTAGAATTTTAGTAGAAACTCATTTTTACTCAATATTTAAGTAATAAGACGGTAAATGGTAGTTGATATTTCGGTTTTAATGTTAAACCATTTTCAAAACAAGTGAAAAGTACAGGCAATTCGTGAATGTAAATGATACGGTAACAATAGATTAAAATAAAGCTAATTCCTTAGTGGCTTTGAGACCATTATTTAGTACAGGTCTTAATGTTTTATAAATAGAGATTCAAGAAAACAAAGCTTATTAATATTAGACCAATTCAAAACAAGTGAAAAGTATAGGCAATTCGTGAATATAATATAGCTAATTCGATCCTTATTGGCTTTGATACCATTATTTAGTACAGGTCTTAATGTTTTCATAAATAGAGATTCAAGAAAACAAAGATCATTAAAACGAGTGTTTATCGCCAGTATCGACGTGTTGGAGAAAACAGTGTTTCGTAAGTGACTGTTAGGTACAATGGAGCTCTTGCATGGTTTCGTTTACAATATCTGACAGGCGCTTAAAATTTAAAATGAACCTGAAATCATCACAGTACTTCTTTAGGTGATTATTGATTGCAGAATCAGTTCCATTTGAGTGTTAGTCAAAACGTGTTGCTAAGCATCGATCAGTTTTGCCCACATAAGAATTAGCGCAACCAGGTCATTTAAATTGATGTATATATAACCGATGAGACTTTAGTTGGTCAGGTCACACCAGATTCATCAGTGCTTGCCAGAGCTTAAAACGTCAGCATAAACTGCGGATTTAGTTCTTCGTTCTCCATGCGGGGGACAAATTAGTTAGTTGTATTTTTTAAGGCATTGGATAAATGGCAAAGGAATCTCATGGAATACCGTAGAAATTCCACTTGTCACTTGTATTTTCTTCGTATAAACACTCGCCTAAAGGCTTGTGTGTATACGGAAAACACAAGTGACGCGTGGCATATTCCACGATATCCAACTCGGAAGCCATTGCATAACTACTGTATATAGTGACCATGTCTTATCCTTTTTTCTGCAGCCAGACAAGAAATTACATGGACATCCAAGAAGAGCTAAAGAAAGTGAATGAAGAACTGGCCAAGTAGGTTTATGAATAATTACTTAGAGGAAACTGTTTTACCATACATAGTTTTACATACTTCTTTTTATTACCGTTCTCAGCAAAACTGTAGCACATCGTTTGGGCAATTTCGGTCACAAATAACTACAACAAACGCTTTGACAAAGGGATGTACTCAAAACGTTCCCCTTGTAAATTCCTTACCACAATGAAAACCTAATAATCTACTTTTACTTGGATTTGACGTGGTTGATCTTTTTCTTGCTAAGCTAAATCCTCGACGAGTCTATTGATCATTAGGGCCGGAGTTTTTCTACGGTTTCTGTTGCCGTATGGTAGAAAGAATCTTTCAGGATTTAATGGAGCCGTAACCAATTGTAGAATTGAACACAATTTAGGCTGATCCTGCTGATGAACAGTAACTGTTTTGCTATTTTTTTCAGCGGCATTATAGCTATGTCTGTTCAGATATCTATTTGACTCGCCCTGAACGGGACACTAATCCATTGCAAGTAAGCTTCCAATTAAGCTGGTACTCAATCTCTAAAGTCTGTGTTAGTGGATAAAGGTCACACCAATTTTCAATTAAAGCTCGGTAGTGAGGGAGATCGGCGCTGGGACCTTGTGGTGAAATGCAGGTATCTTATTAACTGCACCAACCACACTCCTTCTTCAAAGATTTATTTGAGTGTTTACATCCCAATATTTTTCACTAGGGGGTATGGGCAGATGTCAGTCATTTGAAACAATACACCACACGTATGCTAAATTAGACATTCTAGGTTGTCTATCCTCTGCTTATGAGATATTGTGATGATTCTTCAAGTTTGACTTTTAAATATCAGAGTCTAAGTCGCTATTGTATTTCACACTCCTCCAGGATCGAAGAAGAGAAGAGCGCCGTTATGAGCGAACTGGAGGAGTATCATCAGAAACAGGTAACTTGGTCACGAGAGAAAAGTGAATTGCAAATGAACCAAGCTGAACTAAATGCAGAAAATCGTCAAGTAAAAGAAGATTTGAAAGTAAGTTCTATACACGTGTGGCATGTTATCTCTCTTCTTTGCGCCATGTGGCACATAAGGCTTTAATACTGCGACTTGTACCTAACTCCAGTTCTTCTTTCCACGTTCTTCCCTTTCTTTCTCTGTCGTCCTCCTCTATTTTGTCTTTACTCTGGCCCGTTTTTCCCCTTCTGGGGTCCGGGTTAACGCGGTCCTGCAGTCATTATTTCAATTTTTCCTCATGATGTGGTTGATGAATTTCCATCTTCTATTTCGCACGTCCTCGCTGAGGTTACTGTTTCAGCCATCTGCCAGATATCTTTGCTGGTAATTCTTTCCTGTCAACGTATCTTAAATATTCGTCCAAGACATCTGCTTTTTAAGACGTTGATTTTGTTTTCATCACCTTGATTCATCTTCCACGGCTAACACATAAAGACTAATTTTACCAGTGTCGTTACAGCCTGACTTTTGTTCCTGACTACTCCAGATCTTTTATAATCTCAAGAATAGCCTTTTCGTTTTGACTACTCTGTTATTGATGTCATCAGTTCCTCTGCCCTCTTTGGAAACTGTTGCTCCTGAGGTATACAAATTCCAACCTAGAGGAATGGTAAGTTATTATGCCAACGCAATAATGGTGGCTAGGGCAATTGAAATCACCACCTGTGACGGCTTGTTTGAGAGAGATAGTTTTGTTCACAACTCTTTAAGAACGTAGCAAATGACCTCGCTCTCCTAAACGTCCTTGTTGTTACTCAGTGGATAGAGCGTCTGCCTGGTGTTCGGAACGCCGTAGGCTCAAATCCCATCATGGGCTTAGAATTATTCTTTGGTTGTAAATAAGATACACAAGTGTATATTTAAAATCAGGACGTTGGAACATATTGGGGGTAAGGGATAGGATTGACCTGGTCTGAAAGATAAGGATAGCCAAAGGAGTAGTTTTGTTTCGCCTCATGTCTGACATTGGACAGCTCATTCTAATGCACGCATGCGTAATTCTCTGGGGCAGTTACAAAGCGTTTAATCTCAAGATTACTCGGTGTCCGGCTGAGGCTATATAACATCGATTTTGACCCTGTACCCTAAAATAATCCTATTCCTATTCCCCTAGACAACTCAGATACAAAACAATGTGCGATGATCATTCTTCAGTTCAAAGTGGCAAACATGTCACTGTATTTTACATTCCTTGACACTGTGTTTAATTTTACTGTTGTTACCACAGATGACAATAACATTTACCCGTTTTGTTCAAAGATAAGCCAGGGAGAAAATAAACAACTGAAGCAGGAGTTGGATCTGTTGAAATTAAGCACAGATGAAAACGCCAGTCATGCCCAAGATCTTACCGATGAGCTGAAGATTCTTAAAGAGGAGCTGGCCAAAGTTTGGGATATCTTAAAAATTAAGGTTTGCAACGCGTAGTGTTTTTGTGGGAAAAAATTCTTGTGTTCCGTGCTTTTGTGTTAATTTTATCAAAACTTTTCCGATTCAGGATTCTCAGTTAGAAGATGCGGCCAAGGAATTGAAGGAAAAGCAGAATCAGGTATTAATTCATTAAAAATTATTTTTTGATATGTTAAACTACAGCTGTTTGGCATTTCAGAAATGTGTTTTTTATACCGATTCCTCGAACCGTGTCCCTAGAAATAAATAACAAAATGTGCTAGATCTTGGCAAAGAGAGACGCCATACTTGCGCCCGCGACTAATAGAAAGACGATATGAGAAGGGCGTAGGTATGGTCTTAATTCTTTCACCAAACTGTAAATACTTACAACTTGGAGACAGCGAATCAAATTGCTGACTTCATTTTCGTGCTTTATAGCGCTATGAAAACACACTTGTTGACCAATCAAAACCCTCGTACTATCCAAATTATTAAATTAAACCCAAATAGTAAAAAATGCAATATGGCGCCTTCATGGTTATCAATTTGCTTGTTTTAAATGAACAAATCGTTTAAAGTAACACATTGTTAAGATTACAATAGACGTACTTTGACTGTGAAGATGCAGTTTGAAAACTATGAAAGAAACAACGGTCGATGATAATACGGTCCCTTTTAGTTTTGTTGTGTTGATTTTTTTATTCTTTTTATTTTTTCTTTGTTGTTTATTTTAAGTAGTTTTATTATTAATTTAAATTCATTTGTTTATGTTGTATTTATTGAACAAATCATTTATTTCCCCAAGGTGCCATCAGATGCATTAAGAAACAGTGACCGAATACTCTTTAAACAAATTATCGACTTTGTCAATAAAGGTGAAATAGGTTTAAAATGTAAATAACTCATTAATAATTCATGATGTTAACATAAGAAATCATAACCGTGACGAGCATCTTTATATTTCGTAAATATATCTCTTCCATATTTATATAAAATTTAACTTGAAATTTCTCGGCCAGATTAACTTTTATTTCAAACAAATTAGCACAATAAGAAATAACTAAACCAGACGATTGATAAATAAGATACAATATCCGCGTTTTACATTTATTGGCTTAATTAAAAGGCTCTTCTATAGTTTACCGTTTTAATCCCCAAAATCTCCCACTCATATTTTATCAATTACCCAATACTAAAGTAATGCTAAACCAAAACTGTGTTTCTTCAGTTAAATAAAAATAGAATTCAAATGAGGCCAAATATTACTGTACATATAGCTAAAGATCTTTTTCTAAAACCCAGTGTTTCGTGTTTTCCTTGTGTGTTCAGTATTTACGACAACATTTTCAATATGAGCTGCTAAATTTGTGCTGTCATCGCATATTTAACATGATTGTTGAGAAAGTTGTGTGAAAACCAGTGTTATTCGCTTTTTTCTGCCATTAAAAGTTCAATACTTACTTCTAGCATTCAGGCTCACAACTGGTTTACTGATTATGACAGATTTTAAAGGTAATTCCCGCTTCCAACATGGGCTTAGTGCTTATATCAGTGGCTTCCAATTAGCTACTAGTACACTTGTGTTATCTAAACTTGTGATTATCGTTTAAACAACATCCCACTAGCAAAACGCTTTCAATGTTACTTGTTACCTTTTATGGGAACTTGAGTCTGTTTGTTATCTATGCTTTGCAGGGCTGCCGATAATTAAGCTCACTATTATTCATGATATAGGTTTAAGGGGGAATGCCGACATCAATCGGTTGCCTTACTGTCCATTTCAGTGGCTTCATTAGGCATTTTGCTGTCTGTGTTTGTGTACGTCAAAGAAGATGTCAAGATTTCTTTGGTCTAAATTTAATAAACTCCGAAAAAAACTTCCTTCAATTTGAACATGTTAGTTATGGATATGCCATACTAAAACGGATTTATTATAGGTAGAAAAATTGTTATAGTTTAATGAAATTTGCCCTATTAATTGGTTATTAGCACTCAAAATAAATAAGATATATCAAAACCTATATAATAAAGCATAAATCTATCTGTTAATTTTATAAGAAAGAACAAGGCATCAAACTTTTAGTGTAAGAGTATAGGTTTCCTTAACTTAAAAATGATATTTATATAGAGTATGAAAGTAATTTATTATAAAATTAATGTTTAAAATCCTATTAAAAAATGATATATTTTGATCGACTGAACTATTTTTTCTTATGCACATGCTAAAATATTTTAAAATTTTGTTTCTTTCTGCAAGTGATAAAACGTATCTTCATTTACTATTATAAATAATAATTATAAATAATGAAAAATTAACCTTGGGGGAAAGGTAAAGGGCCTGGGTACGAAAGTGAAGAAGAGCCTGCAAGGAACCTATTGTGTTTAGCGGAACCGGCTCGCAGGCTAATGAATAATATGCGATAATGATCTAAATCAGAACATTGCTGTTTGTTTGGGATCCCAACATTGATTGACGATAAACTGTTCGTTTCTTCTCGTGCTCGTGTCACATCTTCGGTATTACTGTCAATGTTTTTGTTTTTATCCACTACTCAAGCTAAACGTTTTTAAACTGCTGTATTGTATCGAATAAAATATGAGTTTAATTGCCAATCCTTATCTTTTCATTCTTCAAATTGTTTCTATACTTTTAAAGCATTTCTCAGACTGTGAAACGTCTTACGTCTTCCGTGTTTATGTGGGTCTGTCCACCCCAACCTTTGAGACTAATACTACCTTACGTATGAGCACAGGCAGCCCAAGCTTAGTATTAGTTCACAATTAGCCAATATTAAAAATGCCATAAGAGAAAATAACTAGCGGTAAACTAGTGTGAGCTGCGTCGGTGTTTCTAAAGAAACAATTTAGTGATAAATATGTAAGTTCTACACCGTATAAAAAGAGAAAACTTACTGACGTTTCGGACGTTAGTTCTTCGTCGAAGTAAAAGACTAAGGACGAAGGACTAACGTCCGAAACGTCAGTAAGTTTTCTCTTTTTATACGGCGTAGAATTTACATATTTATCACTAAATATGTCCTAGATAACGGAACCTTTTGGGCACAAGAAGACTGATATCTTATTAATTGACCGTGTATTTTCTGATTGATTTTTACACGAATTTCCTTAATACTTAAAGTTACTTAGCTGAATTTCTTTGCATTTTTTTTTCAAAAAAATTCTGCCATTTAGTTTGCCTTCTACCGGTTATCTTGGATGGAGGAATTAAGCTTTTATACTTGGCACTGAAAAGCCCCTTTGGGCGAGTTGTTGTTATTGTTATTTAGTTTTCTTATTGTTGCTGTTTTTGTTATATTGTTTATTGTTGCTATTTTTAATATTTCTACGCATTGCTTTTTAAATCAAGCTATGCGGCAAAGGCTATTTTTTTTATTGGGGTTGCTTTTCTTAGGTATAACTGTTGTCGGAGGTGAAAACTCTAAAAGATTGGATTTCGGTATTTACATTAAATCCATAACAGAAGGCGGTCCAGCGTGGAAGGACGGGCGTCTTAAAGCAGGTACCGTTATTTGACGTAAATGATGTACTAGCAAATACTCTCTCGTCATCTTTTGAAAGGATTGGACTGGAAAACTAAGGTTTTGAGACTTTGACACATTACAGATAATAAGTGGTCTACTTTTGATCAATGAGATTTAAAAACTCAGTTAACACTGTTACTATAGTATCCCATTGCTTGTTGTTGTTGTTGTTGTTGTTATTATTATTATTATTATTATTATTATTATTATTATATTTATTATTATTATGTTTATTATTATGTCTGAGATTTCCGACATACTCTCTACAGGCCATTTCCCCGACCATTTTTACCCGTGTGTGGCACCAGTTCTGTATAAATTTTCTCTCGCAAGACCCAGCCAGGAGATGAATATTTACTGTGTTTGATTTTTGTCCCTTGGTCTCATCACCAAGCAAAATTTTAAAAGAAATTAGTTCTCGAACATACTGGAAAAGAGTTGCTATTTCCGAAGCTCTAGGAAAATGGCTCTTAACTCTGAATCATCAATCCAATTTTGATCCGGGTTTATCCCCGTTAATGGGAGTGGTGGGATTTACCCCATTTTAACAGCAATCTCTCCAACTCCTACTCTCCATCTCGCTCGTTTTATAGCATCCTCTTCCAAACCAACACTCTTGCTCTCCTCCACTTGCGTCTTTCACAACTTCTTTGGTCGAGTCCTTGCTTCCTCTTGCCCTTCACTTCAAACTCCAACGCTTTTCTCAAAACATGCCCATCATCTGTCCTCAACACATGCCCGTACCATTTCACTCCATTCGCCTTTGCCATCTAAACCACTGTTTCCTTCAGTCCCGACATTTCCATCTTTAAACTTATGTTACGGAGGGTGTTCGTAGAGTACTAATGATTAATCGCATCACAACAAGTTTGTTCTTAGATAGATAGTATGGCGACTTGGTTGGCGTAGTTGATAAGATCTCTGCCTTCCAAACACAAGGTCCTGGGTTCGATCCCCAGTGATGCCAAGATTTGAACCTTTGTATTACCTTCTATTTCACCAAAGCCAACTCAGCTTTCCCTCATCATGAGGTCAGTAAATAGAGTACCAGCGTATGCTGGGAACTAACCTGTTGTCCAGGGGAAGTCAAAGACTCTCACCCATTAACATAACAGAAGCCGGAGATAAGCACCGGCTCCGTAGTCCACTTCGCTTATAAATGATTTAAAGTGATCAATATTAAATCAATAATGTACCTTTCTTTAAAAATAAATAAATAAATATT
>JANCMA020221302.1:0-13031 GCA_024336925.2 Zoanthus solanderi | reverse complement strand
TTTTTGGGGGGGGGGGGGTATTGCATTTTTCATCAACTCAAATCAACAAATAACATACTGTAAGTCCGGTATTACGGGATATTTGTGATATTCAGTTCATATTCACATTCTTTCCAAAATAAAAGTTGAAGTAGGCAAGTTGGCAAGTTATAGCTTTCTAGAAGAAATAGTAAAATCAAATTTGCCGATGCAAAAACAATTCTGAAAATACTGTAAGTTTTTTGGAAGTTAAAATGTGAACCTCTGTTGGTGTTAACCCAGGATGAACTATTTAATCCATGTTCGTGTTTCCTGCCTTCTATATCTAGCTTTGGCCTGGAATTATGGAGTTGACACGTTTCTTTTATTGGTAAAGCTAAACAGTATTTTGTAAGAATCACAAAGCCTTACATATGAAAATATTACTCTCTGAATTTTGTCTTAATCCAGGATTAAGTTAATCGGAGTTTTGAGGAACTGGGCCCAGGAGGGGGAACGGGGTAACCCATGGGGATTGATCAAAACTCTCTGCGCAAGGGTGGGAAATTGGATACTTAACGCTGACCGTGGATGAGGAAGATTGACTGGCACCAAATGCTTTTGTTTTCTGACTGGCCAGAGCAAACAACCATACTTCAATGGGCAGATGCTTTGAAGGAAAAAAGTTCAGATTTCGAAGGTAAGTTATTTTACATTTTCCCTGGAAATATTTAAACCACTTTTCACTGGCAGTGTAGAAAAGCACTTAACCTGTGTTTATGTGTTAAAATGAAAGGTGTTCTGTTGTATTTCTGTTGTTGTCCATTTCCCTTCAATCTCAGTCGGTGGCGATGTTTGTGTGAAAACTTGAAAGCAACTTATTCTTTGCTTCCAAAACGCGACAAATTTGCTTTTGGGTTGGGTTGGGGACATTGACAAAAAATCTTGCCCAAGGGTGGGAAAATTGTCTTAAAAAATGCCAAAAAAGTCAATCCTTGTGGGTTCCCCGATACCCCCTCCTGGTGCAAACCATTGACAGATGCAAAACAACTGCAAATAGTTAGACATACACATCTTCTTAGAGAAGGATGTTAAACCGTAAGCCCATTCTTTCGATATTCTATTGGGGGAATTAATTAAATCCACGCGCTTGTGGTCTGTCTACTGCCTAATTCATTGTGGGCATTTACTAATGTATCAAATGCATGAATCAATCAATCCAATTTTGATCCGGGTTTATTCCTGTAAACGGGGTTGGCGGCACTCTAACAGCAATCTCTCCAACCCCCACTCTCCATCTCGCTCGATTCAAGGCATCCTCGTTCTCCAAATTCCCCTTCTCCGCTTGCGTCTTCCACATCTTCTTTGGTCGTTTTCGCTTCCTCTAGCCCTTCACTTCAAACTCTAACACTTTTCTCAAAACATGCCCATCATCCCTCCTCAACACATGCCATCTCACTCCATTCGCCTTTGCCATCTGAACCACTTTTCCTTTAATCCCAACATAATTAGTTCCACTGTCCTCTTTTACTCCATCAGCTTTGCACCACACATTGCTCTCACCATGGCTCTCTCGCTCCTTCTCAAAACTGCCATTTCATTTTCCCTCAAACACTATGTCTCACTCCCATATAACATCGCCGATCTTACACAGCTCCGAAAAACCATTGCTTTCGTCTTAAGCGAGAACCTTTTTGAATTCAGCAATTCCCCGCATTCCTTGAACTTCACCCACCCAATTCTTGCTCTTGCTGTCACAGCTGCCTTGCAACCACTACTTGCATTCACCTCATCCCTAAATAACAGAAACCTCTCACTGTTTCCACCCCTTCACACAACTCCTTCACCGGTTCTACTAATACATCATCAACTTGCTTCTTGAATCTTCCAGACACTAAATCTCTTCCCAACCTCGGGGTCACCCTCTTTACTTTCGCGCATCTTCCATGGATCCATCTCCTGCATTTCACACACAACACTGAATTTGCCATTACTTGCTTCCCACAAATACCACATGGATCTACCTTACTTACAGACACTTCATCTTCTGCCCCACTCACTAGCACTTTTGTCTTCCTGAGGTTCACTTTCGGCCCCTTGCTCTTGAATGCCTCCTTCCATTTCCAGGAACTTCTTCCTCAGTCCCTCCATCATTTCACTCATCAGGACCAAGTCATCTGTGTACAACATCTCACTCATCAAACCATTTCTAACATTCTTCGTAACCACGTCAACAATGATCACAAAAACCAACTGGGACAACACAGTCCCTGGTCCACAACAACTTTCACCTCAAACTCCTCGGACAACTTTAGTCAAACTCTGACTCTTGTCTTTGCACCTTCATACAAACTCATCACTGCTCTTACCATTACCTCTGGTATACCTCTCTTCCTCATTGCCCACTCCAATACCTTTCTCGGGACCCTGTCAAATGCCTTCTCCAGGTCAATGAAGTAGATAAATTATACAACTTCTCCTTGTCTAAATACTCCTCTTGTAACTTCCTCAGAATGAACACTGCATCTATCGTTCCTTTGCCTGGCATAAAACCAAATTGCATCTGATCCACTTGCACCTTTTCTACTATCTTCATTGCATGCTCTAGCAACTTCACTCTCTTATACAACATGTAACTCATTGCATCCCCTTTCCCCTTGAAAATCGGTACTAAAACACTCAGTGCCAAATCATCTGGCATTTCTCTCCCATCCAATTCTGTTGTTACATTCTGATCCCACTCATTCTCCTCATTCATAATTCTTTCTATGTGCTCTTTCCAGACTTGAATAAATAAATCCCTTTACTCTTTGGCAAACAAAAGTGTATTGATGCAATGTACATTGAAGCAATGTTCCCTCTATGTTTCTCACTGAAATTCAGCCTACTATTGCTACCTTTCAGGAATCTTCCTTCCTCAACATCTTTCCCATCTTTCTTCATTGACTTCACATGCTTAAACACCTTGTTCGGGTGCTCACTCAGCTCTCGCTCAGCCGCCTCCTTCATTGCTTTCATGAATAACTTCTTTGCCTGATTCTTCTTGTTCTTGTATCTGGCCTTGTTTGCCTCAGTCCCACTTTTACACATCTCCTTATGTGCATCCTTCTTTTTTGCTATCGCTTCCTTCACATCCTTGTTCTACCACCATGTGTCCCCTTGATCTCTCTTCCCTTTCTTCTTCCCACATACTTCATCACATGCCTTTACAACCCCTTCCTTAAAACATTTCCACAAGTCCAGTGCATCAGTGCTTACTAGCTGTCCTTCTCTTCCTTCAAATCTTGCCCTTTTATCGTCTTCCTTCAGCTTCCAAACCTTCTTTCTTTCAATCGCTTCCTTTTTCACCTTCTTCTTCACCTTCTTCTTAACCAGATACGTGACCACCAGCCTGGCTGAAGCTCACCTGGGATGACCTTCACATCTCGCAAATACTTTCTATTTTCCTTTCCCACCAGTACAGTTCCTCTTCTCCCCTTTTCTGAACCATGTGCTTGCTGCTCACAACTCCTTTTCATCACAAAGTTATAACAACATCTTTACTTCCACATTTCTCTTCCCAATTCCATTTCCTCAATGCACACCCTCATAACCCTCAATCCGTTTACCAACATGTCCATTAAAATCGCCCATACCCAATACTAGCTCACCCACGCTGTGAAAATCCCACTCACTCCTCAAATCATCATAAAAATGCTCTTTCTTTACACTCATTCTGCCACTATGTGGACCATACACACAATAGTCATATAATTCTCACCACTTCTTCCTCAAGTGCCATCACTACTATCATCACTCTGTCACCCTTCCTTTCACATCTCCACAACCTTCTCACACAGCTGCTCCTTCACCAAAACTCCCACATCTCCCATACCATCACTATTCCCTGACCAACACAACTTATATCTCCTACCCTTCACACCCGCTAGGTGCTGGTCTACCCTCATTGTATAGCTAATATAGATTCTGTTGTTACCCTGTGCAATGTCTCTGCAGTGCATTGGACTGCTGTGGGTCTACTCTCATTTATACCTTAAATAGATTCTGTTCTTGCCATAGACAATATCTTGCAGTGTATCTGATTGGGTTTGCTTACTTGTATTTTATAGCTGATACAGATTCTGTTCTTGTAACAGACAATGTCTGTGAGTATATCAGACTGCTGTGGGTCTACTGTCATTTTGTAGCTGATATAAATTCAGTTCTTGCCCTGGACAATGTCTGTTAAGTGTAGTAATAAAAATGTAAATTCTACACCGTAAAAACAAGAGAATACTTACTGACATTTCGGACGTTAGTTCTTCATCGGAGTAAAGGGGCAGTGTATATACCCTGTGCAGTGTATATTACTGCTGTGAGTCTACTCTCATTTTTATCTTAATATATAAATTTTGTTCTTGCCATAGAGAGTGTCTTTGCAGTTTATCTGTGAATGGTAATGGCCAGTTATATGATGTAGATTCTGTCTATGTCACAGACAATGGCTGAGCTTTTTATCTGATAGGTGTTGGTCTACACTCTTATTGTATATGTGTGGCATAGATTTTGTTCTTGCCATAGATAATGTCTGTGCGTTGCATTTGACATGTGTTGCCAGGGTATTCTGACTGGATTCCATTCTTGTCGAGGACAAAGTCTGCAGTGTATTTGTTTGGTGTTGGTCTGCTCTTTATGTATAGCTTATGTAGCATCTGTTGTTGTCATTGACAACGTCACTGTGCACAGTGTATGTGACAGGTGTTGGTCTACTTTTATTGTCTGGCTGAAAATATATTAGATTCCATTTTTGCCATATAGACAATGCCTTTACAGTGTATTTAATAGGTCTTGGTCTACTCTCATTGTATTAGCTAAATACATAGATTCTGTTTTTGCCCTTGACAATGTCAGTGAAGTGTATCTGACAGATATTGGTCTACTCTCATTGTGAAGCTAATATAGATTCTGTTTTTGCCCTGCACAATGTCTTGTGTGTTTTTGATCTAGGAGTTTATGTCATCTCATTGTATAGCCAGTTGATATAGATTTTGTTCTTTTCCTGGACAATGTGTGTGCAGTGAAGCTGGCTGGTGTTGGTCTACTCTCATTGAATGGCTAATATAGATTCTGTTTTTGCCCTTGACAATGTCAGTGCAGTGTATTGGACAGGTGTTGGTCTACTTTTATTGTATAGCTGATCTAGATTCCGTTCTTGCCATAGAAATTGTCTCATCATCATCATCATAATCTTCATTTAATGTCCCTAGTTTCCCCTTCCTGGGGTCGGACATGATATTAGTTGCCTCCACTGTTGTCTATCCCCTTCCATACCTTGTGTGATGTTCAACTTCCTCATGTTTTCTTCCACTACCTTTCTCCAGATCTTTTTTGGCCTACCTACTGACCTTCTTCCTTCCGCCTCAAGCTCCACCTCAAGTATGCTATTCTCATCCCTGTGTTTTACATGACCAAACCATCTCAACCTTGTTTTCTTTAATCTATGTTTAAGATTCTACACCCCACATTTTCTGGCCTCTTCATTAGTAATCTTGTCCTGCCATCTTACTGTTGACATGTATTTCAACATTCTATGATCACAACTAGCTAGCAATCCTCCTAGTCAATCCGTTAGTGTCCAAGTTTCTGCAGCACTCAGCAATACAGGCCTCACAAACATAGTAAATCTTAGTTTGCTCTTTCCTTTAGAGTGGAATGCTATGGTTTACTAGCAAACTCACCAATTCCCTCCATTTACTCCAGGCTCAGGATATCTTATCCTTTAATACTACTACCTCTCCTTCACATGAAATCACAGACTTCCAGACTATCTTCTCCCACCTCCAATCTCTGTAACAATGCCACAACTCCCTCACACATGTTGGACATCTAAAGTTATCTCCTGCTCCTCTCAGATTTCTGAGCCACAAACATCTCTGGTGGCACCATCTTTTGCAACTTTGATACCATATTGAGTTTGCTACAACCCCTTTACCTCAAACCCCACATAAGTACCTTCCTATTTATGGCCTAAGAGCAGGTTCTTTATGCATCACCATCAACTTAGTCTTATTTATATTTACCTTAGACCCATAGTTTCCATCTCTCTTATCCATATTTCCTTATTGCCTCCTCTTTTGATTCAGCTGTTATCACTAGGTCATCGGCATACAAAAAACTAAATCCTTTACAAGCCATGTGACTCATCTGAAGTACCTGACTCTTCACCTTGCTTTGTTAATAATATAAGGCCATAACAAGTGCTCTGAGATGCTCAGGCATTTTTTGACCTCTCAAAGCTCATATAATTGCTTCCCAAGGCACACAATCAAAATCTAAATTAACAAAGACAAAGAAAGAAAAGTTTTTTTTTCTTTACCCCAAACTTTTCCTGCAACTTTCACAACACAAAAATTACATCTGCAGTTAACGTACTGCTGGAATCCAAACTGCTTTTCATCAATCTTCGCAATTTATCTCTCAGCCTCTTCTCTAAGGTTTTCTCATACACTTTCACATCCTGCTCCAGAAGTCTCACTCCTCTATGTTTGCCCACCATTGGGATATCTCCCTTACCTTAATATAACAGTATGGTATAACTCCTTCCCCTCTGCTCTGGAAACTTGCCTTCCTGTTCACTGGATTCACAAACCTGAAAGAGTCCTTTTCTTCCAGTTGCTCCTGCAGCCTTTTTAAGGTCACTTGTGACCCATGATGGCTCCGGTGCCTTGCCTACTTCCATGCTTTTCAGTGGTTTCTCCACTATCGGTTCAGTCACTCCCCATAATGTCCCTTCCACTTTATCTTCCTCCTCTAGTGGGTAATCAGTTGTCTTGTTTAGCAAAAAAGAAAAATAACTATAACTTACTCTTCTTTCACTTCAAGAGTTCCATTCTTATCCTTTACATATTTTGATCATACAATATCCTTGCTCTCATATCTCATCTGCTTTGCTATCTTGAAAATCTTTGTACTTCCTTCATATGAGTGAGTCATACATGTCTTTCCAGATTCCATCCTTAACAATTGCTACCATTCTTTTTGCCTGCTTCTTCTTCTCTCTGTACTGATTGTGCACTTCCATGGTTCCTTCACTTTGCCACCTCTTAAATGCTAACTTCTTTTCCCTAACTTCTAGCTGTACTTGCTCATTCCACCACCCAACATCCCTAGATCTGTCTCCTCCTTGTTCTCTCTCCATAGACTTCTCTAATTGTAGAACTCAACAATGCTTTCAACAAACTGGCATGATCAACATTTGTTCCTTCTATTCTATCACTCACTCTTTTCAAACATTCTGCATTCTTCTCAAACATTATATATTGTCTATTCTATTCTATTCTATTCTATTCTATTCTATTCTATTCTTGTCTATGCAGTGTATTTGATTGGTGTTGGTCTACTCTCATGGTTTAGCTAGCTGATATTAATTCTGTTTTTGTCATTGTATAGCTGATGTAGATTCTGTTCTTACCATTGACAATCTGTGCATTGTATTTGATATGTGGTGGTCTATTCTGATTGGATTCCATTCTTGTCATAGACAATAATATGTCTGCAACTTGTATTTGATCTGGGTGTTGGTCTACTTTCATTGTATAATATAAATAACATTAATTTGTTTAGTATATCTGATATGTGTTGGTCTGCTCTCATTTTATACCTAATATATATTCTCTTCTTGCCATAGACAATGTGCAGTGTATCTGACTGCTGGTCTACTCATTACATCTAAATTCTTCTCTTGCCATAGACATTGTGCAATGAATCTTACCGGTGTTAATGTTCTCTCATCTAAGCTTATAGAGATTATGTTCTTGCCATGGACAGTGTCTGTGTGATGTATTTGATAAATGATGGTTTATTCTCATTGTATAGCCAGTTGATATAGGCTCTGTTCTTGCCATTGCTTATTGTATAGCCAATGTAGATTCCATTCTAACTGCAATAGAAATTGTCTATGCAGTGTATTGATTGCTGTTGGTCTACTCTCATGGTTTAGCCAGCTGATATGGATTCTGTTCCTGCCATTGACAATGTCTGTGCAGTGTATCTGCCAGGTGTTGGTCTATTTTTATTGTATATCTGATATAGATTCTGTTGTTGCCATTAACAATGTCTGTGCAGTGTATTTGATAGATCTGTTTTGGTCTACTCTCATTGTATAGCTAATATAGATTCCGTTCTTGCCATAAATAACCTGTGCAGTGTTTCTGATGTGTTGGTCTATGCTCATTGGATTCCATTCTTGTCATTGACAATATGTTTGCAGTGTATTTGATAGGTGTTGGTCTACTCTAAATATGTAAAGCTGATATTACTATCTGTTCTTGTCGCTGACAATGTCAGTGCAGTGTATCTGACAGATGTTGGTCTATTCTTATTGTATAGCCGAAAATATATGGATTACATTCTTGCTATAGACAATGTCTGCAGTGTATTTGATAGATGTTGGTCTACTCTTTACATCTAGATTTTGTCTTGCCATAGACACTGTGCAATGTATCTGACAGGTGATGTTCTGTCATCAATGGCTTATAGAAATTCTGTTCTTGCCATGGACAATGTTTATGCAATGTATTTGATAAATGTTGGTTTATTCTCTTTGAAAACCAGTTGATATAGATTCTGTTCTTGTCCTGGACAATGTCTGTACAGTGTAGCTGGCCGGTGTTGGTCTATGTAGATTCCATTCTAACTGCAATAAAACTTGTCTATGCAGTGTATTTAATTGGTGTTGGGTCTACTGGCACGGTTTAGCCAGCTGATATGAATTCTGTTCGTGCCATAGATAATGCAGACTGTGCAGTATATCTGAATGGTGATGATCAATTGTCATTGTATAGCTGATGTAGATTTTGCTTCTGCCATAGACAATGGCTGAGCACTTTATCTGATAGGTGCTAGTCTACACTATCATTTTATTGCTGACATAGATTTTGTTCTTACCATTGACAATCTATGCAGTGTATCTGATGTGTTTTGGTCTACTCTCATTGGATTCCATTCTTGTCATGGACAATATGTCTGCAGTGTATTTGATTGTTGTTGGTCTAGCCTCATTGTTTAGCCAGCTGATATGGATTCTGTTCTTGCCCTTGACAATGTCAGTGCATTGCATCTGACTGCTGTGGGTCTACTCTCATTGTGTACCTTATACAGATTCTGTTCTTGCCATAGACAATGTCAGTGCAGTGTTTCTGACAGGTTTTTGGTTTACTCATTTTTTGTGTATAGCTGAACAGATGTAGATTTGTTCTTGGTATAAGAAATTGTCTTTGCAGTGTATTTGATAAGTGTTGGTCTAGTCTCATTGCATAACTGAAATAGATTCTGTTCTTGCCATTGAGAATGTCTGTGCAGTGTATTTCATAGATGTTGATCTACTCTCATTGTATAGCTGATATAGATTCCATTCTTGCCAGAGACAATAATTTATGTGCATTGTGTTTGATATGTGTTGGTTTACTGTCATTGTGTACCTTAAAGTATACAGATTCTGTTCCTGCCATTGACAATATCAGTGAAGTGTATCTGACTACACCACTATACTGCATCACCACAGTGCATCTGACTTTATTTAAAGAATTCTTACAAACTTTACCTAGGTTTTCAACAGGATATGGAGAAAATTATTATTTTTAGTCTTAACAAAGAGAAAGATCGATATACAAAGTGCGTACTGTAAATTCTCACAATTCAAAGACAGTCATTTTCGTGCATCAAAGCGCTATGAAAACACACTTGTATTTGTTCTGTTCTTATGTATAGCTGACATAGATTCTGTTTTTGCTTTGTTTACTCATTTTATAGCTGATCAATTAGATTTTGTTCCTGCCACAGACAATGTCTGAGCACTTTTTTTGATACATGTTGGTCTACTCTCATTGATTACCTGAAGATGTAGTTTGTTTGACAAAGATAATGACTCTGCAGTATGTCTGAAAGGTGTTGGTCAACTTTCTTTGTATAAAGTACTAGGTGACATAAATTCTGTTCTTGTCATAAAGAATCTCTGTGTTCTATCTGATTGACTTGTGTTGAACTACTCTCATTGAAGAGGTGACACAGTTTCATTTTCGCCTTAGACTGTGTGCACAGTGTATATAAGTGTTGACTAGTGTATTAACATTGTATAGCTGACATGGATTTTGGTTTTAGCATAGTAGACAATTTTTGTGTGCACAGTCTATCTGATAGTTGTTTTACTCTCATTGGATTCCATTATTGCCACAGACACTGTATGTGAATGAATTTGATAGGTGTTGTTCTACTCCCATTGTATACTAGGTAACATAAGTTGTGTTGTTGGCATAGATAATCATAATAATTATGTTTTCTAACTGACTAACCTTTGTTGGTATAGAGCTGGCCCAGATTCTTTTTTATAGACAATGTCTAGTAAGCAGTGCATCCAATAGTTGTTGGTCTACTTTCATTGTAAACTATAGGTAATATGTTTTGCATGAACAATCCTTGCAGTATATCTGATGTTTGTTGGTCTTTTCTTTTTGTACATAGATTCTGTTCATGTATGCTGGTGTCTTATATCGATAAGATGTTGGTCAACTCTCAGCGTATATATCTATCTTAACATAAATAATTTACTTGTATTTTATCTGACATATTCTACTTCCATTATTTTATAGCTGATATACTGTAGATATCCTAAGGCAATGTCTGTGCAGTGTATCTGACAGGTGCTAGTCTACTCTCATTGTTTAATCATCATCATCATCATCATCATTATCATCATCATCATCATTTATCCTCCCTAGTTTCCCACCCCTGGGGTTGGATGTGATATGAGTTGCCTCCACTGTTTTCTATCCTCTGCCATATCTTCTGTGATGTTTAGCTTCCTCATGTCTTTTTCCCCTACCTTACTCCAGGTCTTTTTTGGCTTACCTACTGGCCTTCTACCTTCCACTTCCAGCTCCATCACACTCCTAAGTATGATATTCTCATCCCTACATTTTACATGACCAAACCATCTCAACCTCATTTTCCTTAATCTGTGTTCATTTGGTAGATGACACATTTTGTTCTTACCATGGATAGATTATGTCCTTAAATTAATTTACTAGCTGATTAAATGTTGTTCAATTCTCATTTGTAGCTGACATACCATAAATTCTGTTATTTTTTAGACCATGCTTTTTAGTTTATATGATAGGTGTTGGTCTACTCTCATTGTATAGATCTATGACAGTTCATTTTGTTCTTGTCATTGATTATATGGCTTGTATTTTATCTGAGAGGTTTTTTTCAACTCCTATTTGTTGATGATATAGATTCTGGTCGTACCTTAGACAGTGTTTATAAGTTATAAGTGTAGTTTAATCTGATAGGTGTTGGTCTACTCTCATTGTATGGATGACATGTTTTGTTTGTGTCATAGATTTTGTCCTTGTATTTTATTTGACAAGTGTTATTCAACTACTCTTTGTAGCTTCAATGTAGTTTCTGTTTTTACCTTTTTTACTTTAGAGGATGTTGCTGGTGCAGTGTATGTATCTCACAGGTATTTATTTCACAGGTATGTATTTCATTTGCAGATTATAAGAAATCAAGACATTTCTAACCCTGAGACATACCAACAGGCAGGATGAGCCCGCATACAACAAACTAAGACAACAGCAAGTGGGCAAACCACCTGGGATAGAAATGATTTTTCAAAAAATTACATATATTTTCTTATTGTATTTTGAATTACTATTTTTGTTTACAAGTTGTTCGTGTAATTATCTTATACAGCTGTATTTTATCTCCTTTGACAGGATTATCAGTTTCAACCAGTTTGGTCCAGGGAGTTCGCTGCTTAATAATCCAGGATCACCAAGCAACGGTTTCCTTTTAATTAATAATGACTGGATTCATTCTCTATTGTTGAAGATGCCTAGCAATCTGCACTCCAAAAACTTCCAGCTGATGGAACAGCTATTTCATCTTGTTTGTATCCAATGAAATCTTAGTTTTAAATACTAGATCAATGAGAAAGGTGGTTGTTTAAACATGTGATAGTCTTTTGATTTTACAGGAAAACGGAATTGACATTTTGTTTGTAAATGAATGAACAACACCCAGCAGGATAATATAGAATGATGCAATCTAAATATTCTGACTACTAAATGGTGGAGGAGGTAGGCGTAAACATGTTTACTGTCTATTTTGATTTAAGTGTCAATATTTACCCTGATCAATGAATATTATATTTTATTATCTTTCATTATTGACTAGGATGCCGTGTCTGATTGCTTGCTGAGTGTGGCCCTGAGCTGAGCCAAACCATAACAAGCCAAGATCCAAACAAGTGGAACAACCCAGGATACATGGTTTGCCAAAAACACACAAAACTGAAATTCCTTGATGTTGTATTTTATCTGTCTTTACTAAATTCGATTACAATTTGTTTGCTTCATTATCTTCCATCTTTTCTCCCCTTAGAGGATTGTCAAACTCAGTTCCAGTGCTAGCCTCTGCCAGTTTTTGTTCAATATGTGTTTGAACACAAATTTAACAAGCCCATAAGAAGTTAAGACACAAACAAGTGGAACAACCCAGGATACATGGTTTGCTAAAAACACACAAAACTGAAATTCCTTGATGTTGTATTGTATCTGTCTTTACTAAATTTGATTACAATTTATTTGCTTAATTATTTTGCATCTTTTCTCCCCCAACAGGATTGTCAAACTACACAGTTTCCAACCTCCGCCAGTTTTCTCCAAGATGTGTTTGAACACAAATTTAACAAGCTCATAAGAAACTAAGATGCAAACAAGTGGAAAAACCCAGGATACATGGTTTGCCAAAAACACACAAAACTGAAATTCTTTGATGTCTTATTGTTTCTCTCTTTACTAAATTTGATTATGATTTGTTAGCTTAATTATCTTGCATCTTTTCTCTCTTAACAGGATTGTCAAACTACACAGTTGCAACCTCTGCCAGTTTTGTCCAAGATGTGTCCACAAATTTAACAAGCCCATAAGAAGCAAAGACCCAAACAAGTGGAACAACCCAGGATACATGGTTTGCCAAAAACACACAAAACTGAAATTCTTTGATGTCTTATTGTTTCTCTCTTTACTAAA
>JANCMA020221200.1:0-13035 GCA_024336925.2 Zoanthus solanderi | reverse complement strand
CTCCTCCGACTCCTGGAACCGTCCTCGCTTCACGTGGACCACAGCACACTTGCGTTCATTCCATAAAAGACCAATATCTTCCATGGCATCCCTTACTTCTTTCATTACTCTCTCCAGCTTCCCTTCTGATGCTGCATAAATTTTAAGGTCATCAATGTAGAGCAAATATGTGATCTTTGCATCGATTGGCTTGGTAAGACGGTAGCCTTCGGATGCTCTTAGTTTCCAGGCTACCGGGTTTAAACAGAGAGTAAACAATCGAGGACATAATGTATCGCCCTGGGGAAGACCCTTCTTGAAAGTTATCCGCTCTGAAGTCTCAGCTCCCTGCCGTGTCATCGCTGTGATTTTCGTGTTCCACTTCTCACAGAGCCTGGCTATCACGTTTCCTATCCAGGATGGGAACCGATGTAGCGAGAACATTTCTTTCAACCATTTATGGTTAACAGTGTCATAGGCCTTTCTGACATCAATCCACGCCATACTCAGGTTTCTGCGCCCTCGCTGGCAGTCCTGACAAACCATTCTATCCACTAATAGATTATCTATCGTTCCACTACAATTTTCTTTCGCTCCCCTTTGTTCCCCTTCCATAAGTCCATATCTGTTCAGATGTTTATCAACCGGTTTCAATAAGCACGATGTGAACCATTTATAAATGGTATTTAAACAGGTTATCGGTCTTTGGTTCTCACTAGTAAATTCTCCTGGTTTCGGAATAAGTGAGGACTTCCCTTCCGCAAACCACAATGGGACTTCTTGATCACTTCGCGCTATGGCCTCAAACGACTTTGCAATTCCCTCATGAACACAACTTGCCTTTTTCCACCAATAATTTATTATACGGTCAGGTCCTGGTGCACTCCAATTACGTTTCTTTCCGATGACTTTCGCCGCTCGTTCCTCACTCAGCGAGAACTCTTCCTCCATTGGTTGAGGTACTTTCTCCCTTATGGCACTCCTTACTTCATCTAACCACTCCACATCAGTATCCCCAGCGCCTTCGGACTCCCATAAAGACCTCCATTATTTTAGTCGGTTCAGTTCATCATCACAAACAAAGACACACACACAACAGGAAAAGGGTCTCTCCTGGATTGAAGGAGAGAGAAAGAGTAACTTAAAATATTAATTATGCTAAAAGAAAATCGGGAGTCTGAAAATGGCATACAGGGACGATGTTACATAAAGGATACTCACGTGACAGTGATCGCTATTCTTCAACTAATTTTCTAAAGATTGGGTTAGCCCATGAAAACATAAAAGATGTGCTATTTTGTAAATAATTTTGGTCATTTGCTGGTGCCTGAGTTCATCACTAAGGGTTAGGAAGGCTTAAAACCAATGCTAATTTCGATGAACTGTTTATTGGCACTATGAATTGACTAAAACGAAACTTTGGCACAGTCAGCAGTTTTTTATTGTTTCACGGACAAGGGGGCGAAATAGCAAATTCATCTGGTCTCGCCAACTGCATTCTCTAATTATATATCTTCTACCAACTGGTAAATATTCACGAATGGAACTTAAAAATAAAATTCTCTCCGTTTTGGTTTGGGCGGGGATTGGAAGGGGTTCTCCCGTGCAAAACTTTTTTTCAAATTTCTCAGAATGCATTGCGTAGGAGGGAAAAAACATAAATTACACAGGAGCAAAGAAGAAGTGCTATTAATTTTCACTGATTTTCGAGTGGTCCTCGAAAGATTATAATCTTTGTTTGCATGCAGGTAAGTGTTCTTATTTTGCGCGCTTTTTGAATGATGTCAATTTTTAGACATATTTAATGTTCTTATTATTTTCAGCAAATCAATTTGTGGTTAAAAAATGTTTTTATTTTGCTCTTAACTCCCATATCTTTCTAATAACTGAAAATAACGACCCTAGTACACTTGTATGCTCTGTTTTTCTTGTGATTTGCGGCAGACAGCTTCTACACTATTTTCTTTGAAATGATAAAGTTTCATCTTTGTTTTTAAAGTTTTTTTTTCTAAATCTTTTTTTATTTCAGCCTCAGATTGTTCTTAATTCAGTCTTATTTCCCAGGCGATTTGAGCTTCATTGTTCTAATTAAGTTTGTTCTTAATAAAAAAAAAAGTGTAAGTGTTTTATTCCATGCCGGAGTCCATAGTCGTTCATGTAACAAAAATACCTTAACATCTTTAAAAGAATTTCCACTCTCGGTCTTTTACTAATCTCTTTCTTTGAAATTCTAATACTTTATACTTTCCTTGCAATAGTCTGTGTAATCTGCAATAAACGTAAAGTACATTATTTTACACCATGTAGTCTGTCACTATAAGCTTTAAATTCGATTGCACTTAAAGTACATTTGCACCATAAACTATATATTTTGCTGGGGAAAAAATAAAACTATTAAAGCAGCTACGGAAGGTAAATAGAAGAACAAGGAAAAAGCATTAGTTTCCTCTTCCACCATGAAGATCTTCCAGGTTTGCATACAGCTTGCTGTTGTAATCCTTCATGTTAACGTACATCTGGAAAAAAGAAAGGAAATTGTCATCATGGACGGGAAACAGTAATTTTTCTTTTTTTTTTTCAATATTATGTATATTAACTTTGAACATTATTGCTTGATGATGTGTTTAATGCGAAGACACTAGGTGAAAACTGTATTTTAAAAACTGAAAAAAAAAAGCAATAGCCAAAGCTCTCAACCAGGGCAAAGTTGTTTGAAAGCCGAATACCGCTAATCCGCCTTAAAACTTTAAACCGGGTTTCTCTTACTTTTGTTAATAAAGCAATTTATCTTGTAACTTCATTCTTCGTTTTTAGAGCATTCAATTGTCAATAAAACGCCATAAATTGCGTTTAAAGTAACACTTATTAACCATAGTGAGGTCTTTACTGAAAAATCTCAGAATAAGGGCTTAACTTACGGACCGAGCTTAGCATGGCTCGTACAACAAGACCGAGGTCTGAGATTTCCTTGTAAATACCGAGCAAAAGGAGTCAATAAGTCACATATTAGATGGCTTTTTTTGAGTGGGGATTTTTGTTTCAAAAACATTGACCTACTATAGGACGGAAATTGTTTTTAACATTCATGCAGTTAGGCGCTAGCGCTCTCAGCATCTAATCGAGGCCGTACTCCAAAGTGAACAAGTTTCTGCGCAAAGAACACAATAGCTTTATTACGTCCAGGTTGAACAACTTATTTGGACAAAACGAAGACTCACAAATACCGTTTGAACCATTATTTTGAATTAAGACAATATTCGGAAATAATCAGAGAAAGTTTTCAAAATCAAATCAAATTTTACACAACTGTCGAGGAACACTTTTCACACGATTAATCTTCGTCCTCTCTTTCATTCATGCATCTTCGCTTTTTTCCTTGCTGGACAATCCTCACTGACTCATTAAAACATTTAAGTGACACTTACTGAAGATATTGGCTCTAGTGAACACGCCAAATATGATTGAGCCACTCGCAAATTTAAATTACTTTCATTGAGGTAATGTGTGTTTTGCTGTTGGCTGTACGGTTGCTGAATAGCCGCTGGAAGAGTAGAAATTTGACGACTGAAACTTGCAGACTTGAAGTGCTTGAAGTACACAATAGGGGATTTTATTTACCCGACTTAAAATGTAAGACATTTCTCGCTGATGGTGGTCTTTGGCAGATTTGTGACTGGAGGCTCTGTAGGATTTTTTGCCTACTCAACTAAGCCACAAAGGTTTCCGGCGTGTTTGCATCAAGCAACCGACCAATGCTAGTTTTTCTCACGGAACGGTTTGCCACTTCAGCTTCTTTTCTTTGAAGACCATCGTTTTTTGCGGCGGGGGTCAAGAGCTTGCCAATTTCGTTTTTCCTAAAGGTGATTTCATGTACCAAAGCCGAGGGTTTTGATGATGTTGACCATGCCGTACAGCCAGCTGAGGATTCGTCCAGGTCCTCAATAACCACAAAAGTGCATAAATTTCAGTTTCCAAAAAGTTGAGCCTTCAAAAGTCCTTAGCTCTCTCTCCTGGAGTTTGCATTTTGCTTACTATTAAATTGCGGTCGTTTACTGAAAGGTAATCAATACAGCTTAATATTGATTGTTTTTTCGTTCATTGTTTTGATATCTATCTAGGAAAAAGCGCGATGGCTTGGTTCAGCAACCAAAACTTTCCCCACACTTCCATCTGATACCCCTTACTTTACATTCGGGAATGTTTCTTAGCTAGGACACATTGACCATTTGTTTTTCATTATAAAATAATTTTAAAAAAGGTTATTACTCAACCAATCAATGCTAAACCTCGAGAAAATCACAAGTTCTGAAACAATATGCCCAGGAAGTCTAGTTTTCAAACGTAATGGCCACAGAGCTCATAAACAGCATAAATCGTTAGAGAAAAAAAATCGCTAGGGACCATTTTCTGCACCTTTCTGTTTTTTTTTTGTTTTTTTTTTTGTTTTTTTTGTTTCCGTGCTTGCTCGTCCTAACAAGCATTTCGAGGCCATATTGAATCGCTGCTTCTTTCTGCAAACTCACGTCTCCCCAGAAAAGCTTGCGACTTTCGTCGTAAGCTTTGAACGCAAAAAAAGAGAGGAACCACCACATGGTTCTTTGGACAGAAACTATCTTGCGAAGTGCGTCGTAAAATAACATCGTCGAAAATAACATCGACTAGACGGATAGTGCGTCTTTTGCCCCGTCTTTATACTAGAGACGTATTCCCAGACGAACTATAAACGTTTGTCCAACTTCGTCTACATGGATAATGCGCCCTCTATAGAAAGAAAATGGCCATTGCTTCATTTATGAAATAGGCCTATAAATCTGTGTTCTAAAAAATAATTTGTTACTAAGCTAACCGTGTGGTTTTTTTCCAATTCTTTCAAGGTATTCCTCAAAGACAGAAAGTTTGGCCGTGCGTCTGGATTTTCATTCCAACAATCCAACATCACCTTGTACCTATAAAAAAATACAAACGTAAATAAGCATCAACAATCACCCAACGGTTGTCAAACTTTTGATTTCGTGGTACTTGGCTTAAAGCCCCCTTTAATGAACTATTTTACGCCTTGACGTGCCCATAATGTCACGTCATGGCTGGTCACCTTTAACAGAAAACTTAATTATTGTTGTTGAATGTCAAGAGAAAGTCTGAGTGCTATATCTGTTTGCAAACCATTAAATTTAAGCTACACTTTTTCAATGCGTATAATCATTTAACATAGGGTATAGATTATCATAGCTTTTAGTTTCAAAGTTTGACCTTACAATCCGGACAGAATCAACAGAATGGATGTTAGTTTCACACGGAAAGATTGACTTATTATATATTTACCATTGCTTAGAATGAAGATGGCAAAGATTGAGCAAGTTATGGTTATTATGGAATGAAGATCATGAGAAAACTAATGATAAAAATTTAAATTCAGTTTAACTTACTTTATGTGGATGAGAAGGTTGAGGAGGAGGCCGAAAAAGAAGAAATGGAGGAAGAGGTTGAAATCGATTATCAATAGGAGGGAATTGAAAAGAAGGAGAAAGTGAGGAGTTGAATTAAAGACGAAAGCGAGGAGAAGAAATTCAGAAGGAGATAGGACGAATTGAGGAGGAAATTGAAAAGAAGGGGGATGGGGAGGAAGATGGAATTGCGGAAAAGGGGAGGAGTTGAGTAGTTTTACCCAGTCTGTTCAAATGATTCAATTTTTTTGTTTACTTATAAAATAACCGTTTCTCAGTAGCTTTGGCAGCTATTCCTCTATGTGCTGTAGTTTTAAACTTAGAGACTTCGAGATATACTGAGATGTCTTTTTAAATACCTAATAAAATATCACTTTGAATGATATCTTTAATTGATATGTTAGAAACACCTCAATTCGATACTCGGAGTGATTTTGATGAGTTTCTACTCTGGAAACAAAATTAGAAGCTTTAAAAAAATTGAAGCAGCAAATGGTTCTCGTGTCCCATTCTAACCATACCCCCATACAATTAATTATAAAATCTGAAGGTTTGATTGATTTGTAGCTGCATTTCATTGTTTTTTCTAATTGGATTTATCTGAGAACAATACTAAGAATGGAAATGATCTTTGCGTAATAACTTAACTTGACAATTGAGTATATGCATTTAATTTTGACAATTTTTGTAGTGTTTGATCAATACGAAGTAAAATAAAACACTTTGATTATGATTATGTTAAAAGTATGAACCAAAATGTTCAAAATGTTTGAAGATAGAAATTCTGCAAGACAAGCTAGCAGTTTTTAAACAATTGTTTAATTTGGGACAACTGAACTTTAAATGAATCTGAGGTCCATAAACAAACCATTGTATAATTCCAATAACTCATATTGTCAAGTAAAAGATCACTGCACAGCATTGTCTAAACGTTGTGAAATGTTAGAAACAATTTTGACCATTCACTTTAATGTAAAATGTTGTAAGAAATTCTTGTTGATAAACATTTATATATTGACCAAAATACTCACAAAGTCTGGTTCAGATGATCAGGTTTTGGCATTCTATATCCATCTTGCAAGATCTGAGCAATTTTATGACCATTCATGTTTGGATAGGGACACCCTCCTGTAATGGGAAGAAGTTACTTTTTACTCATGCACAACGACGGCGTATGAGTTGTAAAATGCCCTCGGTTTCATTTCTTTTCTTTTTTTTTTATTTCAAATTAGTGCATGCAAATTTATGCTTGCATACATTTATCATACAAGATTGTAAAAATTACGTGGGGTGAAGGGCAGGGAGTTATTGCATGAGTTCGACGACCGCTTACTAACCTCGCTCAATGCTAAAGCTTTTCGAGGCAAAGTGTCGTTCACTGACTTAGCCTCGCTTCCACCTCCTACGTTGATCAATCAGGTTTTGACGCCTCGTAATCTTTGGTACAATACCTTTTTGTCATTTTCTTCGCGATCAACCAAGTGGAGAAAGCAGAGGGTTTTTTTTCTCTATTGATACCCCAATCGCTGTATTGTATTTTTCAGTAATGGACAAGAATAAAACAGTTTGTTGAAACTAGTATGATGATGACCATATTTATTCAATGATACTTCTAATTTACATAACATACTTTTTTCTCTTATTCTAGAACACCAAACAATTAACGTGATCTCTTCGTGCAAGCAAGCTCCTTCCAAGGAGACAAAAGTAAATCACTCGACTCTTTGCTCTACGACTCTAACAACGCTAACAACAAATCGAACTCTCCGCGATTTACAATTGAACGAACGCACTTACACAATCCATGATTAGTACTAGTTTTAAAAATGTTATAATTGCAGAAAAATGTTTTGTTGTGTCAGAAGAATTCGTGGAAAGACTTAAAAGAGGTTTTGGAGTCTAATGTATACATGCATGGAATATCAGTCAATTTTGAGTGAAAGAAAAACAGCACGTTATTGAAGAATCAACCGTACCATTATTCTTGACCACGTGTCGATTCGACCAAGCTTTGCATGTGGTTGTCCACAAGCCTGCATAACTACTGCTATGTTTGCAGGCAACCTTAAGGAAAAATTTTATTTGCACCTCGAACCATTTCGAAAGTTTAGGATGAACGGCAATGTTTGTAAAAAGTTCAAATCAATTCAGGGCGCTTGATAAGTGACTTTTAAGTGTTTGAAAACTAGAAAACCCAAATTTATTATAGTTCTAAACGATTTCTTATAACTGTACGTTTTTATTACCAATATAACTCACCAACTGTGAATATTTCGTACAGCAACACTCCAAAACTCCATCTGCAAGAGAAAATGTAAATGTGAAAAATCTTGTAAAATATAAAAGTTCGTTTGTAAGATCAAAACAAAAAACATGTTTTTCCTAGGAACAATTAAAAGTGATCACAGAAACCACATAAAGAACTGATGGCGAAAATGCTGTTCGGTTTGAACAAAGCACAGGCAACCATGTCCGCTTCAATGATGATAATAGAAAAACTGAATGAAAACTGCAAAACGAAGTGAAATCCCAGAGATTAGACAAACTAAAAAACAACGGCTTACAAAGGAAAATGGAGAAATATCTCCGACCAAGAAATTGTGAAAGAGTTACTGTCCCCCGCATAAATTTCAGTCAATTTCGTCAGTTTCCTTAACTTCAAAGAAAACCAAAAATTTTATGTTGGCTTTTATGAGACTTTTTTGTCATTTGCCTTCAATGAGGGAAGTTGCCCAAGTCATAGGTTTTTAAAAGAATTTCTTCGTTTCCAAGGGTAATGTATGGACCTCTACATTTTCGTGTTACTGAGAGTGAAGACACTGAAGCTCTAAAACAAAATAATTACAGTTATGTAGCACAATTTGTCCACCCATGCAAAATGTGAGTTTAATTGGTGGATTAACAATGTTCAAACCGCCAGCAACTTCGATTTAAGGCACACTGCCGTTAGATTTTCATCATTAGAGTTTATGGACTAATTATTGCGTTGACATGTTTGAGCAATGTTTGTACCCAATCCCCGAACGTCTCATGTCCTCAGCAAATGCTGAGACAGGGGGTACAAACTAAAAAGCCCTTCCTCAAGTTAAGACAGTTAAAGTTCTAGCGCATTTTTTATTGGCAAGATTGAAGAGTAGTTCTCCAATAGCACTCGTAGCAAAACCGTTATTGACACAAACATTCTTTCTAAATTCTGCTTTGCATCACAGGAACAAATTACTTACTATTTAACATATCACTCTCATATTTTGAAACTAGTTTTATAAAACATTTTTAGAATTCAGCACTTCTGTTTTTGTAATCCTATTGAACCTAGGACACGTGTGACTATGAGAGCAATAAGGGAACACAAATTTGCTTTTATTGCATGAAGGAACTATTCAATACTCACACGTCGCTCTGTGTAGTGTATTTTCCATACATTAAAGATTCATACGCAGTCCACTTTACAGGCAGACGTCCCTTGTAAAAGAAAGATAAAAAGCAAAAAATTGCGATAACCCTCACTCAATAAAAATTATCTAAGTCTCTCATTTGAAAAAGTTAAAAAAATACCAACAAAAATATGAAATTATTAGCATTTACCCTTCAAGCCTCAAGCCTTTTTGCCAAACATATAGCCCCAAGGAGGACTCCCCAGGATTTTCGTTTTGCATGGACCGATCGGCTTGAGATTTGGCATGAATGTTAATTGAACTTCAAACTTTCATTTAATATTATAACGTGATAATTATCTTGTTACTATGGTCACCAACGCTTATAAAATCATGATGACTGGCCGCCATCTTGCATAAATTTTCGAATTTTGAGATTTTGTCTGAAATGAAAAGTAACGATTATTTTTTCATTTTCAGAAATAAATATACAAAAGTTTTATAAAAATCCAACTTTCGTCAAGATGATGACATCATTTAATTAATGTCAAAACATGTATTCGTTATCAAGGAACAGTTGTTCCAAAGGTTTTGGCCATTGGTCAAGGCGTTCAGATTTGAGGCCAAAAAAGGCGGAGAAGGGGGGTGTCCGTTCGACTCCCATTCCCCCCTCCCTTTGAGGCTTCTAGGGTTAAACGTCAACTAGAATTTAAAAAAAACTCTCCTACAAACGTCAATTCGATTAAAATCACATAATTTTCATTCATTATTATTTTTAGGCTAGTTTTAGTGCCTTAGATTCTTTCAGCGTTTCGTTGCCTGTAAATTATCTTGGAAGGTCAACAGAAACTTGAACTGTGTAACACATCGTAAATAATAACATTTACCCTGGATGTTTTGGTGTAGATATCTTCCTGTTGTACTTCTCTGGCCATTCCAAAGTCGGTCACTTTACATATTTCATCTTCACCAACAAGAACATTCCTAGCAGCCAGGTCTCGGTGAATAATCTGAAAAGGTGAACAAAAAAAAACAGCCCTGCAAAACTGGCATACAAGACAAAAATCATGATAAAGCAAACAGAATAAGTTGAGTTATTTTTCATTTTTGCGAGCTGCTTTCCAGTTTTCACCAACCTTGTTATTAGACAAGTAAGCCATGCCGTCGGCAACCTGCCATGCAAACTTAATGAGCTGTTGTGACGTAAGGGTTGATTTGGGTTTCATATCTGGGTCCTTGTAATATGTGTCATTCAATCCACGGCTTTTCCTCAAGTAACCAAGGAGATCTCCATACGGGACATATTCAATTATCACCATCAAGGGATCTAAAAAGAACAAATTTACAAATTCCTGAACCACATGTTTCATTTTTGAAAGTTTGTAAATATGCCTTACCATATCTAAAGAAAACCTTATAGTTTGGCTCATGAAAACTGTATTCGTATCATTACTGTAAAGACTTGCCTGTCTCAGTCACACAACCTAACAGTTTGATGACGTGTGGATGTGGCTTTAGTCGTTTCATCAGCTCAAGTTCTGATAAAAGATCTTTTCTGTCTGTTTCACGAGCGTTACCTGTGGATGCGTATGATAAAAGTACGCATAAAAAGTAGTGACAATATGAATTTTTATTAACATTGTATGAGTTTTTTTTTTAAATTTAGAATTCGTAAAAAAAAAAAATTTTTTTTCAAATTCAGTAGGGTATCAGCTACCCAAAATAACCAGAAGGTTGGCGAATTCAGCAACAACTAAAATAAACGAAATAGTTTAGTGTAAACATAATAATTACAACAATAATAATGATGATGATACTAATAATGATAATAATAACAATGATGATTTTAATTCGGTGTGAAGTCTTAAACTACTAGCTGACAAAAGGCCTACTAATTGGGAACACCAACTTTACCATTCTAAGGTGGACAGAGACCTTTCACAAGAGAGGCCGACGGACACACACATAAACACTGAGATCTCAAAGGGCCTACAGTTTAAATTTCTTATCTAAGAAGTTTTAACCATTTGCAGATATTACAGCACCTTCTCCTCAATCATTTTAAGACCCTCAGAGTTGGTCCGGCAGGGAATCGAAGCCGAGCCTCCAGCACGATAGACCGGCACCTTACCAACTCGGATAACCAACTTTCTTTCTCAATTGGTTTTTGTTGGAAACGAAGAGAATTTTTGGTTAAATTATACAAAGTTATCTACAGAAGGAGTATAAAATAGGCGCGATGACCAACTAATTTCGGTTTCCTATTTCTGATGGTAACGGTAAAGTGCAACTGAAGTTTACTTACTTTTAAGCATTTTTACTGCAACAATTACATTTTTCTGCACACCTCGTGGATTGTTAAACATTGCCTTAGCAACCTGACCAAACGCGCCTTTTCCAATAACCTTCATTATTCTAACACTGTCTGGTGAAATTTCCCAACTCTTTGTTACTCGCACTAAAGGCATGTAGTCTGCAGTAGAAGATGAAGCTGGATCATTCAACTCAAGTACTTGAAAACTGTGAGGATTCTGGTGGATAATTTTTTCATTATCAAAATTTATTTCGGATAAAATTATTATAGCTGTCTATTTTTTTAAAAAGTTTTATAAAAACCAAACGTTTTTGACTTAAAAGTCATCATCACGGTTCTGTTTGCTGCGTAAAATTCAAAACTTTATACTCTTAAGTTATTCCCATAGGAAACAGGATGATTGGGTAGGCTTGAAGCTTTTTGTTTAAAGATGTATTCTTTGCTGCTATCATTAACGCTCCCATAATATCTCTTTCACCCATTCAAGGCTATTGTCGTGCTAATGTTATTGCACGCCTCGTTAAAGAATGAGTTAGGAATCGGTTTAGGTGTCTTGCAGGTTCGGACAATTTGGTTTTGTTTTGGTGCTCATTGATTCGAACGCTAAAGTTTCTTTGCGTTTCGCCAATGTACTTTTCTCCTCAACTTCACTGTCCTTCGTAAGCAAGATGAGATTTGTGGTAGTTTTGATCTTCTAAGTTAAACATAGACTTAATACCTCGCAGACGTGGCGTTACAAAGCAAAACAATACGACTTACCACAGGTAGGCCAGCAATTATGCGTTCTTATTTTCGCGATTTAAAGATTAAAGAAATATAAACGTGAATGGTTTTAAAAACACAAATTCTACAAACCTCGTAGGCACATTTTTCTTCGTAAAAAACTTTAGCTGATCTACAAAATTGTTTCAATTAGAAACATCGTTTAGTAAAGGAACAATTATCAATTATGAAAATTATGATTTCGGTTTTTGAAAGAACTGTCAGTACATGTGTGATAGCAACAACAATTTGTGACAAAGCATACCAGCGTACAAAGAATCGCGTACAAAGAATTACATTATGATTTTTGTTGCAACTTTTCATTTTGATTAAAGTTGAAGAAAATTCATGCAGAAATTGCTTACCTTTTATCTTTTGCAACTGTAGATAGAAATTTAAAAAATAATTTTAATAATCTTGTTATGAGTTTTTTTCAGACAATAAAACAGTTCAATGATTCACTTTTTTCTTTTAATATTGCAATAAGGCAGTGTCTCTGGCAGTTTTAAAATTCCAGTTGTTTTACAAATAAACTAATAAAACAATAAAAGGATATAGTCATAGTTTGCTGTCAAAGTATACCATAATGATGGGGCTTTGGTGAAATCACTGTTTGATCTTGACGCTTAACTTATCAATTTATTCCTTAATTTTCCTTGGGAGATCAGGTGAAAAAGTTAAACTTTATTTGCTTTAGCTTGATGATCTCTCATTACTCTTCTACTAAGGCCGGCAACAAGAGACATCTCAAGAGACATCTCAGTTTCAAGGTGACATCCATCGTTGTTTGATCGTAAATTGTAGTAAAAAATAATAATTTGCAAAGATATGCCAGCTTTATGTTATACTGAACAGATAATTTTTCCATGCATCGACATAGGTACGAAGCCAATACAACTGAATCCAGGTTAAAGTGGCGAAAGTGCCCCTATACATGACATCATCTTCGATTCGTAGTCGAAGGTTACCCTACATTGGTTAAGAAAATTATAAACCGGAACAAGCTCGGGTTCGACCGGTTCAACGAAGCTCCTTCTTGAACAATTTTAGATTTGTCTGATGGCGTATGTTCTTGAAAACCATTTTTAGGCGCTTCACCTCTTCTTGGAAGGATGGGGGAGGGGGGGCAATTCGTTTTTGGCGGGAAAGCTGACTAGATGAA
>JANCMA020221098.1:0-10000 GCA_024336925.2 Zoanthus solanderi | reverse complement strand
AGACATTCTTCAATATCATCAAGCCGTTTACGAATTGCTCTAAGCTCGCTTTGAATGTCGCTTTCGCTCTCATGGAGCCAACTTAAGCTTCTTTCGGTCTCTAATTGCACCTCGCGGGAAGGTCCGCCATTATATTCCTTCGATGTATGTTCTTGGACCTCGACTCTCTCTTCTAATCTCTTGATATCCTTTCGTGCATTCTCTAATTGCTTCTTCAGACTTTCATTGCTTTTTTTTAGTGATTTCATTTGGTCAGACTGACCACTTTTTGTCATTTTGGCCAAATTTTCACAGAGCTACAAAATGTGCGTCCGCACTGTATGCACACATGCGCACCACCAGTTTGTAAAAGGCTCTTTCTTGATCCATTAGAATCTGAGAGAGAGAGAAAACATGAAAATCGTTCTCTTTTTTTTATCCTCACGATCCTACAAAGGGAAATTCTATATGACATTGATTTCAATCTTGGTCGTATAGGGCGTATAGGGCATCTTCATCCTCTTCTACCCACATTCTCTGTAAGAACTCTTGATGAAGGCCCGTACACCAAACGTTTAAATCATCTCTAGGATGCCACTGTAAAAACATAATAAGACATCCACCTTAACCGTCTCTATCGACCTCAGAGCTCCTCAGAACATTCATCTTCCTCATCATCGGAGCTTTTTATTTTACTTTACTTTATCTTATTTTATTTTACTTTATTTTATTTTATTTTAACATTAAACATATAGTATGGGAATACAGTCATCAGACATGTCGTCCAAGATGGCCTCCAACACATTTTCTTGAATATCGTCATCATATGACCATAGTTCCCATACCACATACATCGCCCTTCCGGGACACCACCTAACAACAACAACAACAATAAACTTTACTACACTCCAATTAATTACAGGAAAAAAAACGATCATCATCATATCCTTTGGATACCACTGCAACATAAAAAAACCCAAATCAACCCAGGTAGAGTATGGGAATACAATTATCAGAGTACTCGTAACCCTTATCCTCTAACTGTGATTCCCATACCACCTCTAATTGCCTACCGGGGCACCAACCCGTATGGAATCTATCCAAAGGGTACCACTGTCAACAAAACATAACAAAAAACCTTCCATTAGATCTAAAAGAAGAAAAAAAATCAAAAAGAAATCAAAACATAACACTTACGGTTCCGTGTTTGGCGCATCGGGGGAGGGTCGACAGTTCGTTGTGGAGGGCCACGATAGCTGGCCGCTGCCCATAAGCTTTAGCACGGGCAAGCTCTACCTCCGGCCACAAAACATCGCCGATCTCATCAAACACTTTAGGGTTGACGGTCGGAGGCAGAGCTTGCCTCACGGTGGCAAACACATCGTCATCCACTAAAAAAAAAAAAGACAACATAGCGATTGAGTACTTGATTCCAATTTCAAGGCCGTCTCTTCTTCTCCTTCAACATCGATAAAACCGGAGAAAAATAAAAAACAATTTTGAGCGAAATATTCTATCAAAACTATAATTTTCAGAAAAACATTTTTTTACTTACATTCACGTTGTACCACTGCGCCGGCGAGTCCGGCTAAAGTTGGTACGGGCTGTACCACGGGCTGGCAGGGGTTCTCTAGCCTCCACGCGGCGGCTACCGAACAAATGAGAATAGAAAAGTAGCTCCACTTTGAGGGATCAACGAGACCAGTACCAGTGTCTCCCTCAAAAGGAGCTATACACAGAGTGCAAGTACGACCCTTGGCATTCATTTTCAAAATTTTTTTTTCACAAAAAACTTTGCACAACTTTTAACACAAGTGAAAGCAAAAGGTGAGTGCCGAGCTCGGGATGTGCTCGCTTATATACCTTTTCCATAAAACTGGTCGGACCGGTTCGAAAACAGGTTAGGACGTCCAAAGCAAATTTTAGGGATGGGGTGTATCCCCTAAATTTTATTTTTGACTAGGCAGACCGGTTTCGAACTCGTTTTTGTGGCGAGAATTTCAAAGGATATAAAGGAGGCGCTTTGGAGGTCTCGGCACTTGGTGTGGGCTGCTCGTCTTAGTTTGAATGTCTTACGAATCCATGGATAGTGATAACCTACTCAACGAAACTTACGATCAAGCTTTATATGATCGTAATCTGTTTGATTTTATAGCCCAGTGGGAAGGTGACCAACAACAACAACAACCCTTGCTCAACGAGGAAGAAATGATGGAAGTGGACCATCCTGACTTTTACAATATGGTGGAGGAACATGGCGACGATTTAGATCTGGTTTTAGAGTACCAGCATCGCCATCGTGACGCATCTAGGGTTCTTGACCCGAACGTTCCTCCCTTACCTTTGGAGGAAAAGTAGGAGGAGGCCAACTGAACGAGGTACCCAACGGACTGTTTCAGTTTCGTTTAGCAGCCATTCTGGACCGATACTCGGAGGTGATGGGTGTCCACGAACAAGTCGTGCCCGTCCATCTTCAACAGAACGGACACGCCGATCCTGCTCGGCACAATTTGTTTGAAGAACTGAGTCGGGCTTTGACTGAAGCCATACAAGATTTGTTGCAACGCTACGCTCAACGCGGGACACCTTTAGATCCAAGGGACCGACTCTATTTCAGTATGGGCTCCCGATATTTGGCTCACGTGTACGATGGATGGAACCTGACGGTCCGTGAATGGTGGAACCCAGACCATGAACCTCGCGTGGCTCAAGTTTTAAAAAACTTGTCCAAGATGTTAAACTCGAACGAACGGATGGACAGGTCATTCATTTTGAATTTGGTCGTGGTGCGTGCTCTACCTCATGGGGGAGGTAAACCCCGTCAACGTCATGCCAAACGCATCACCCCGGGCGAAGCCAGTGCCTCTAGTCTTCCAGAGAGAAAACAATCCATCTTGCAAATTCCTTGGGATGACCGGAATATGTGCTGTGCGGAAGCTTTATGGACAGCTTACAAACGCGAGACCTTAGACCAACGAGCCTTTGACCCACGCTATAGTCTCCAAAAGTGACGGAAGGTCCCTTTCCAGAGGGAAGTCCAGAGTTTCCAACGTGATGTGGGTATTCCTTTGGGAACGGTGTGTGGTCCTGCAAAACTCAAACGATTTGCAGCTTGGTTCGAACCCCTGGGATTCTCTATTGTGTTCATCGACAGCACCCGTGGAAATCAAGGGTTTCGGTATGGACAAGGCGATAACGTTCTCGGCCTGATGTATCATGACCATCACTACGACGTCATTAGGTCCTTAAAAGGTTTCTTAACCAAGAACTATTATTGCTTCAATTGCCTAAAACCCTACGATAATGAAGGTTCTCATCAATGTTTGGCGAACCAAGATCATTGTCCTGCTTGTTTACAGAACGGATGCGAGGATTACTTCCGGTACCGTCACACAAACACCCTGTCTAATCGATTCGAATGTCCTTTTTGCAGTAATACATTCTATGGACCCACTTGTTTAGAACACCACCGTGTCAAAACGTATAACGGAACCACCGCCGACACGACACATTTCCCCGTCTCTAGAATGGTACAACGATGCCGTCTCTGTGGAAAACGGTCCGGATACCAAGGCCGTCACCAGAACCAACCTCAACACCGATGTTATGACGACGAGTGTCCGTCCTGCCTGGATTACGTCGATCCTACGACTCATCGATGTTACATCCAGACCGAGGAGGAGATGAATGAACGGCGTGAGAGAAGACGTCAACGTCGTCAAGAACTGGCGAAACAACGTGCCAGAGCCCGTGGCTACAATCCTCGCCGCCCGCGTCCCCAACAACGAGTCCCTGCTGGCCCTACTGAGGAAGAGGAACGTCTTAGTGTCTATTTTTACATTGAGACCATGCAAGAGGTGAAGGAAGGAAGGGGTACCGTCCTGCGTCACGTTCCGAATCTGGTGGTGGCGGCTACAGACACGGGAGATCTGCAACACTGGTACGGTCCACACTGTATCCGAGAGTTCGTGACCTGGTTGGACACTCTGCTCGGTGGAGACGAGGAGGAGGAGGACGACGACGACCACGAGGTTCAAGATCCCAAGGGAAAGATCACGGTCGTAGCTTACAATTTTCAAGGCTACGACAGTTACTTCGTGATACTGGAGTACCACCGTCAAGCGCGAAATCTGACTCAGATCCGTAATGGTGGAACATCAATGGACTCAACTCAAGACCGAGTCTCCTGAATTGAGGGACAAGGTCCAAGAGTTACGATTTGAAAGCTCCCTTAAACCTTCCTGATGCTCATCCAGTGCTGCCGTACCGTTGTGGCAACAAGTTGGTCTTCCTTCTATGTTGAACCTGTGTTGAGGACAACATTGACAAACCCCTTCTCGACAAGACCTGGATCTGTGACCATACTCCCAGTCAACGTCAACTGACGGGTACGTGGTGCACCCCAGAACTCCAGAAAGCAATCGAAAAAGGCTATACTCTCCAATGTATACACGAGGTATGGCATTTCGAGAAGAATGAAGAGAGTTGTTAAAGGACTATGTCAACACCTGACTGAAAATCAAAGAGGAAGCCAGTGGATTTCCGTCACGATGTACCACCTTGGAAGAAAGACTTCCCCACGTTCAAGATTATTTGGACCACGAAGGAGTGGAATTGGACATGGACAGCATTGCCGTGAATTAAGGTCGAAGAACGGTGGCCAAACTCATGTTGAACTCCATGTGGGGTAAATTCGGTCAACGACTCGACAAGACCCACACGGAGGAATTCACCAATCCTCGTGCTTTCTGGCGAGTGGTCGCTACCACGTGACGTACGTCAGTCCCATGACCGAGGAACGTGTCGAGGTCCACTACAAGATCCACGACCCCATGATCGACGTGTCTCCCAACCTCAACATCTTTGTGGCGTGCTTTACCACCTGTTATGCGCGCATCAAGTTGTACGAGGAACTGGAACGATTGGACCAGCGCGTGGTGTACTTTGACACCGATTCGATCATCTTCACGCATGACGAAGAAGGGCAGTACTAACCTCCTTTGGGCTAGTACCTCGGAGAGTTTAAAGACAAGTTGAAAGGGGATAACATCGTGGAATTCTGCTCGGGCGGGCCCAAGAGCTACGGGTACAAGATGGCAAGAGGAACAGTCGAAACGAAAGTGCGAGAATTTACGTTGAATCATGAACGATCGCAACAGTAAAATTTAAACGTGATGATCAACAACGTCAAGAATGAAGTGTTGCGACCCCTCGACGAGGGACAAGTGCGTACGCTCCGCGCCCACAAACGTACCAAGAACGTGCGCAATACTAAAACCTACGAACTGTTCACGTTCCCTCGGCACAAAACGTATCGTCTCGTGGCGAACAAGCGTGTCTTCGCGCCCGCCGACCAACCCGACCCTTTCCTCATCTACCCTTATGGCTACCATCATGTCGACCCGGATCTATTGGCTCTCCTGCTGTTGTAATGGTGGACACTTTGTTTAAAATGGTATAGAGGGACACTGAACATGGACTCTTTTTTCAAATGATTTTTATTATAAATAAATACATTTTTTATAGACTCATATCTTGTCTTGTAAGGCGATGATTTTTTCTCGTTCCAGATAGCGTACTGCCTCGCACAAACTTTCAAAGGGGGCTTGTCGCTGGTCTTCGATTTTCTGGATGTGCCGCCACATGTTCACCACCCAATTCACTTGCAGCTCTAACGTGTAGGCTTCTCGCGATTGATAGCTGGCTAATTCTCTCCGTATTCTTTCGTGAGGATGAGCTATCAACCGTTCCCGAAATTGTTCAGCGTTTTCAATCTTCCAGGCGCGGCAATAGCCTAACAGATCTTCTTGTTCTTCCTTAAGCTCAATCGGGATAGTCTTCCCAAATGCACCAGCACCCGTCCAACAATTCTCCTGCCGCAGTAAACAAATAGTATTGGGGGAGTTTGTTTGGATTGGCGTCGCTAAAACTCCAACACAAGCAAGTGGGGTCTCTATAACGGTGACCTTTGGGGGGTCGTTTCCATCCTTTGGGAGGATGACTCCACTCGGGGACTTGGTTAATATCGCAGCTGGATTCCTTTTGCTCTTTTTCATTTTTGAACACCAAGTTTTTTGTTCTTCTTCTTTTTTCGTTCGCTTTCTCTTGCTCCCGTTTGCGCTCCATTCCATCACCAGTAGTCAAAAAACTAATGTCTCCTACGGGGCTCGAACCCGCAATCTATGGATTAAAAGTCCACCGCTCTGCCCGTTAAGCTTAGGAGACAACTGCACAAGTCTCACGACTTTTTTCTTTTTTCACCAGGTTTTATTCGTTTTTTTGGCCCGTGATGACGTCCTTTCCCGCCATCAGCTGATCGAACGATGACGTCCTTTCCCGCCATCAACTGATCGATCGATGACGTCATTTCCCGCGATCAGCTGATCGGTTGCTATGGCAACCAAAAATTCCGCGAAAAAAGTCGCAGATCCCTTGATAGCACTACTTTCCTTCCCAATTGAAATTCTTTGATGCTTCTTTCACTCGCTTGGTCACTTTCTGAGGGTTTTTCTTACTAGGATATTCTGCGATGGTGATAGCCCACTTGAAGCAATCATTATTCCTATTATTATCTGGGTTGATCACAGCATCTCTTCCAGCTAACTTCTTCGGAAGTCCCATATAGCTGCCTGCAGCTACCGTTTCGAAGTGATCAATGTGGATATCAAAGGATATTACCTCATCAAATATTCATCCAGAACTTTTGTTCTGAAACGTGTCAACATTTTCGAGTATACGCTCTGTCATAATATTAACCACCTCGGTGATATTAGTATCATCATATACCTCATGCACACGGCTGTGGATTTCAGAAAAAATATACTCAACCTGTCCTGTGGCTGGATTCGTCTTGTGAAATTTAGATTTGAGGATGCATTTTGTTTTGAGGGGTTTCTTCTGTGAGTTGATGCGGTCTCTGAGATTATGTTTAATTTTGGTGAAGGTGTGATGATCCATTCCTTTCTGACCATCTATCCTGAATGTTTTCATGTAAACTTTAAAAACTGCTTCATGTTCCCTAGGCTTAAGTTTATCTTTTCTAATTCTTTCGAATATCTTGTTTACTTAAGACTTCAGCTTTTCCACACGCTGTTTTAGAACATTTAGGAACCTAGTGAGGTTCCAAGGAGTAGAGATAACAGGACTCGAGGTCCTATGCAAGGATCTTACTCCTGGGCCTACAGTTTAACGTCCTTATCCGAGAAGACGCGAAAGTCTAACCATTTGCAGATGTTAGAGCAAAGGCAACACTTTCTCCTCACTTATTTTAAGACCCTGAGTGTTGGTCCGGCCGGGAATCGAACCCAAGACCTCCCGCACAGCAGACTGGCGCCTTACAAACTGGGCTAACCAGTTAGTTAAGATCAATCAAGATTAACGGAGGCTTACATGCTATTATAGGGAAAAGTGAAGGAATAAAGTTCTTGTGAAAGCGAAATATTTATCTTGTGGAGAAACATTTGCTTAATTTTTTATTGGTCAAGACAAATTATCAATGTTTTTAGAAAACCATATTGAAATTTCTAAAAAAACTTTTTGATTTACATCAGGGCAGAGCAGAAGGAGAGTAATAAATTGGATTCATTTATTGCTTCATTTTGGTCGCATTATTCTAAAGTAATTCTTTTCAAGGGAATTTTATAAGAAGGTATGGTCAGGGTGCTGGAATGTCTACTTAACAAAAAAAATAATTTGTTTGTTGGCAAAGTTCTTCCATTTCCTTTGCCGTGTTTTGTTATGTTTAGTTATTGTGCCAAATTCCTACAATAATTAAAAATGGTAAAGTAAAACAAAGGGTTTGCACGCAAATCATTTACAAAATTATCTTCAGTTCAATGGAAGGTACCGTTATCTATAGCTAATGTTTGTATAGTACATCGTTTTCTTTGTGCTTTACACACTTCGTATTAGATTTGTTAAACGAACTGTCTTGATGATTTTCGATACATGCGTGACTTCAAAAATTCACAACAAAAATGGATTGCTAAATATTCACCCAACTCCGACTGGCATAAATAAATTCTTATCTTTTAAAACGTTTTAAACAGAAACTAATTCTTAAAAAAATCCGATTAAAGCAGAAAATATTATAGTTTAGACAAGATGAAACGTGATGAGTGTGTTATAAAAAAATACTTGTTTTAAAATAGTTTTACAAAACAAAAAATGGTTATGTAACAAGTGTTTTTGTATTCTTGGAGATGAATTTGCATTTTATATCTCTGTAATACATGCCATGAACATTTTTGGCCTTTCTACTTTTGTCAGAAAACTAGTGCACTGTTTATTTCTGATTATCTGACTGTAAAATAACTATTATATTATAAATTCATACATTAAAATGAAAGGGTATTTGCACGTATATCTACAAACCTAAAATGTATTTTGTACTCTGGCAATTAATTAATTATTCTAAATTTTGGAAAGTTTTATTATTCCAAGCGATTATAGAAGAGAGTATTAATTGTAAGCCAATTAATTGCTAGTTCCTTATTGCACTAAATTCGTTCGCCACAGATTTAATGTTTTTCTTTCTTTTTAAATATGTCGTCCTCGGTGCACTCCCTTATGAAAAGCCTAACTATAGATATGTACAAATATATACATAACGAAAGAAGTGCACCTTGCCACTAACAAACACAAGCAAATATTTATTATACTATCAGAAACTAGCCACCCTTTACATCTTTTGTTCACAAGAGTACAGAAAATACAAAATTAAAAAGTAAAAGTGAGCTCTCTCGTTCAAATACTTCTGGACTGAAGCATTTTGAAGACGCATCTTCGATCCTAACAGCACAAAGAAATGGTTTTATAAACTTGTCCATATTGATTTCTAGACGATTTTTAATAGTTTTAGTACTGAGAAGCGGCCTTCTCTCGTATTTTTCATCTTTTTTTAAGTAAAGTAATCTACAAAAAACGTAAATAAAAGAATGTAGGAATAAGATTTTCATACCTGAATGTCTTCTAGTTGCTTTTTGACCTCCATAATATCTGAGCCGACGTTTGAGAAAGTTTCACGAGCCTCTTTTTCTAACGCATCCAGCGAGCTCTCAAGCTCAAACACTCCACGATCGAAATATTTCGAAGAAGCGTCTTTGATCCTAACAGAACAAAAGAAGGTTTTAGAAATTTGGCTTAAATTTTCCTCAACGTTTTTCAACAATATGCATCGGTTTGTATGGAAGAATCTTTAACAAACACAGTCCAACTAAGTATTCTGAGGACCTGTAAAGTGTTTCATCCATGAGAGACTCAGACATCGTTAGTCTTTTACGCAAAAATTGATATATACACGGTTATCTATTTTTAAAATGCCATTTAAAAGAGGAAACAAAACATTAAACAAATACACGATAACCTACCGAACATCACTACCCCTAAGGGGATAGACCTATGCCAAAATAGCGGCGATTTTAATATATTTTTGTCTACATTCAAATTAGCCCTACATTCAAGTTAGCCTCGTTTGTGGTAAGATATTCTTTTGAAAGTTTAACTTGAGAAGGAGGCTAATAGGACTAATTTGAATGTAGACAAAAGAATTTTAAAATCGTCGGCATTTTGGCATAGGGTCTATAAGCCCCAGACTGCTGTCATACCTTTCTTTCTTGAGACGAGCACTCGATTCCAGTTTCCCAATGTGTTTATTAAGAGTATTCAGTTCCTCAGTGACCTGGCCTTGTTCGGTTAAGTCAAGGCTTTCTTTCTTAAGAATCTCAAACCCAGAGTCTGTCAGTTGGTTCAATTCGGGATTATATGAGCTTTCAAGTGCACCTTCTACATCCTGCAACAATAAACATAGGAAATTAACTTTCAGAATAATAGCTTAGGGCGGGCGATTTGGGCAGTTGGTAAGATCTCTGACTTTCGACCACAAGGTCCCCAGTTCGATCTCCGGCTTTGCCGAGATTCAAATATTCGTGCAACCTTCTTTTCCGCCTAAGCCAACTCAGCTTTCCATCCTTCCGGGATAGGTAAATGAGTACCAGCGTCTGCTGGGAGCTAACCTGCGATG
>JANCMA020220991.1:0-13043 GCA_024336925.2 Zoanthus solanderi | reverse complement strand
CTACTACTACTACTACTACTACTACTACTACTACTACTACTACTACTACTACTACTACTACTACTACTACTGTTACTGCCGGAAAACTGTACGATGCATCATAATTGGCAGTGCTTCAATTTATGAAAGTAAAAAGGATTGCTTAAAAGTTTCTCAGTCTCTTAAAAGAAGTGGCTGGAAGGAAGAGTCTCAAAAATTAATCTAAGTACAAAGTGATTATTATAAGTGGCGGTGCCTTTCATTCACGAGTCAGTTCCGGGTTTGAGCTCCAGATATGCCGCCTGTTGGCTAGAAGTAAGTGGTTAGAAACAAAATTTTTTTAAACCATTATTTTAAGTGCAAAGAGGTGGTGTCATCCACAAATTCCGGGTTCACCGACACAACTTTGCTGACTTGTGTAAATCCTTTTTGCCAAAGAGAACTCAGCCTTCTTTCTTTCAAGATCAGAACAAAGGTAGCGGGCTCAAGAATGAATGAAGTTAGTGAAATACTCGATAGAAGTTGTTGAGTTCATTTTTTTTCAATTTATAAGTTTCACACAGAAAATATCATTGTTGTTTTTTATCCTTTGCTTTTAGCTTATGATTCAAAGTTTTTCGTTGAAACCAGGCCCATATCGTTTAGATAATGCAGTTTCCGATGCCATTGTGGCATTTTGCATTTTGCATTTTGCTTTTAGCTTATGATTCAAAGATTTTCGTTGAAACCAGGCCCATAATCGTTTAGATAATGCAGTTTCCGATGCTATTTTGGCGGGTAGGTAAAATGGCTGAAACTATAACATCATTTGCATCGAAATCCAATGGCAAATTTACTTCCACCATTATTTACATGTTACACAGATATTAAATTAAACATAAAAAACATAGTACCTGGGATCGCGAAACAACTATAGGCTATAGCAGCTAATCTAATCAGCTACCCTTTAAACGGAAATTTTATATGAATTAATTCAGAGGAAATTAAACTTGGAGGAAAATTAATAGTTATATTGACCAAAACTGATTTTTCATATACATACATATAGACAGTAAGAAATAAAACAATAAATAAATATTATATAATATGAAATAAATGCTGGTAAGCAAAAATAGTCAATAAGGTTATTTATATTTGGAATTGTATTTACTGAGGAATTGTGCTTTGACTTCTCGTTTGAAGCATCGAAAACTGAGAGTCTTAAAGGATTCTTCAGTTTCATTCCAAATTTTTGGACCGAAAATTTTAATACTAAATTTTCCATTATTTGTTCTGATTTTTGGAAGAGCAAAAGTAGATTTAGAAGCTAAACGGGTTTTATGACTGTATGGTATTGATAGGAGTGAAAAAAGAGCTAAAAGCATTCGGGAGATTAGACTTAGAAAAATGTTACATAAAAAATGCGGTGAGAAGAAAAATGATATCTTTTAGTTTTAAGATATTGAGTTTTGCAAAGAAGGGGTTTGTATGATCATCAAATTTAGCAAAAGCTATAACTCGTAATGTTCGTTTTTGCAAAATTAATAGTAGTTTTTACATTTGTAATGCAAATACTACCACAAACCATACAGCTATGTGTACGAAATGGATAAACACTAGGGACTGTAGATTGACATAGAGTCGGAGTTTACAAATGATACCAATACTTTTTGATAATTTCTTAGACATGTTAAGAATATGATTCTTCCAATTTAAGTGTGAGTCTGTTAGAACTCCAAAGTTTGGTTTGCGTGATCTGCATGTTTAGTATTCATAGATAGAGAGAGAAATCTATAATAATTATGTTTTTGATGTGCATGAAAAAGGACGTACTTGGTTTTATCTTTATTTAATGATAATCTATTAGCACATAGCCAAGCGGCGGAATATTCACCCGAAGGTCGTGGGTTCAAATCCTACCTGAGTTAGTGATTTTTTTACTGACTCAAAAACAAGCGTTGGTTTAACTACATAGCCAAGTGTTGGTTGACTGTTGTGTGAAAAGAATAAATTCGCATCATCAGCAAAGAAATGAAGATCAAGAACTGGAGATGCTTTATTAAAATCATTTATTTATAGTAGAAAAAGTACTGGACCAAGTACTGAGCCCTGAGAAACCCCACATGTCAAAAGTTGTAGTTCAGAAGATGTACTTCCGGTCCCTCATTTCTTTGCAATTTACCGCCAGAGAAAAGTTTAGAAATTTCAAAACGACATGACACTTTCTTGTGCGGCTATAGGCGTCAAACTTTGGTGTTAACTTCAGTCTGTCTAATTCCAAATTTTCTAATTCACATTTTTTTAAAAGTAAGAGTCTTGTTATTGTTATTTGCCATTGGATCTCCATACAAATGCTGTTCACTTCACACTTCAGTTCAGCCATTTTGCCTACCCGCCAAAGTGGCGTATAGGAAACCGTGATAAAAAGGTCTGTTCTTGGATATAGGTTATAAACGAACCGACTGAAAGCTATTAGCAATTTAGAATTGCATTTATATTCAAAATTTTTGTTAGAAATATTTTCATTTTGAAGCAATTTGCCCAGCGCGTGTTCAGTAGTAAAGCGGTCTTATGTGAAGCGGTTTTTTTATTCATGACATAGATAGTTTTAGAATATCATGTTTTGTAAAGGCCCTCATTGCTCAACGATAACAAAATAGTTTATAATCCATGAAGTCGAATTCAATTGATTGACGGGGAGCCGAAACTATAATAAGTTTTCATAAAAACTTGACGTCCGGGATTTTATAGAAGAGCAATTGAATCGAAGCATTTAAAGCTAAAGGTGACGCGAGGTCTGAAAGGGAATTGTGAATGTTTAATCAAATTTGTTTACATTATTGCTGATTTAACTGTAGTTAACTCCCACCTTATTTGTTATTTAGCTAGTTTTTCACAGAAGAAATGCTTAAAAAATAAAATTATTTGATACACATGATTAAATCTCGTCGTCTTTTACTTTGTCTTTGGAGAGTGATATCATTTCTTCCATAATCAATGACTTGTAGTTCGTTACGCTTGCTGCGAAAAATAGGGGCTTAAGATGTGAGGACGGCAACAAGGATGCTAACATCCAATTACAATACAATTGTTGCAAGTTGGAATGTAGCGAGCAGGCTATCTGCTCGCCGTTGTCTTCAGTGATACGCCGCGGAAAGCTCACTTTTGGAGTTCTGTAAACAACGTGAACGTCAAACAACAAAATTTGACAATCATTGTTTGCCTTCGAGGGGGAACCTTTTAACTTTTGGTGTTCAAAAATCTCGTGCAAAGTCGCAACTGAAAATTTATCGTTGATCTAAAACATAAATAATAAACGAGAAATAATATTTTTTACAACTGCCATCGTCATTTCTCCCGTGTCCTCGTTTCTTTTAAAAAGTCCTAAATAATTTGATTCGACGAGCGTGGGTTTATAGTCACGTTAACAGACAAAGTTTCTTTAGTTGAGAAACATTAATCTATATCCTTTAGTTATAAATAACCGAACTGGTACTGTAAAAGGAATCCAAGTTTGATACGCACGTACAATTTCCAAAATAAAATCTATTGTTCAATATTTTCTAAATAGAACATTCTATGAACCCTGAGACACAGGAAGTATTAGCTATAAATGGGAAATTGCATGGATAACATTGAGAATACGTCAATAAATTCTTGCGTGAGAGAAACACTTCAAATTTAAAGCAGTTTCTTATGGGATGTTTTATTTTGTTGCCGATACTGTTTGCTTAATCAGCATCAAAACTTTTAAGATTCAGAAAGTAACAAGAAACACGTCTTTTATGTACCCGTACCAGTAGTAAATGAAAGCAGTAACAAATGTGAATGAGAGGCTCCCATTTGAAATGATCGATATTCGCTTTAACTCTTGGCAAAACTTCTGTTTGGAAAAGAATTGGTAGTTTAAAATTTCACGTCAGTTCGATCGTTAATTAGCTTCTGGTTAGAGAAGTTGCGTCAATGTTGAGTTGTTGATCTAAATTAGTAGAATAATTTGATTCAGTGAGCGCACATAAGCAGCTAGTGCCTTTTTTTAAAAGACAATCGTTATCGAAGACCAGGCAACCGCTCATTGTTGGTCTTGTAAATATTGATCAACTTCTTAAGTAAAGGACCAGGCCATTCTCTTTTTATATTTTCTCAGTGTTTCTATATCACGCTCAAGGAAATCTTGACATAAAGCTAATTTTAAAACTCTAAGACTTTTTGTTTCAGTCGAAATAAAAAGCGACTTAGCTTAATGATTTCCATAGCAACGTAGAAAAATTTCATTCTGTAACATAGTAACTTCACTTTAAAGTTTCACCTTCTGAGCAGTGAGAGAGGCGACATTGTTTCATAACGGATTATAGTTTAAATTTCAATATAATGTGCAATTAAATTGACACTCTTACTGTTATTTATTTGGAAAAAGTTAATAGCGATGGCATGTCGTCTATTTCTTTGTTGATAACACATTTGTGAATGATTAACGGTGCAAACTGTCGATTCTCAATCATATATATTATCTCTAATCATTCCAAAATAACTGTATTTAATAACTATTTTTACTTAGATGATTTAATTGCAAGCATCTTCCAGGTTTCTTGAGTTTTAGGCAGAGCTCAGTCGAAAAACATTGTCTTTGAAAATGCAAAATGTTGTCCTGTCCCCCAGCGAAAACCAACTGAATAACTCGAAGATGGAGACTGAAGAATGTAAGGAAAATATGAAGAAATTGTGGCTCATCCAAAATGCATCCTACTCGACTTTAAAACTGAGAAATATATTTTTAAAGGAAGATGAAAATGTTTTCAATAATATAGATTTAACTATGGTCCGGGTATTACTCAGTTTACTGAGTTGAGAAATTTTGTCGGTTCACTGAAATTGTTCAAGTCCTCTATTGTTATTAGGCTTTCGTATGAAGAAGTTTCGATTTGTTAAGTAGGGCAATATCGCGTTTACAATTCAAATTTCTCATTTTTTACATCATTCAATATTAGCTTTGCAGGCAGTATTGCTTTTTTTATAACAACAGCCCAAGTATATGAAGACTGAAGCCTGCTTCACACTAGCGACGTAAGCACAAGCGAAAGGTGATTGCGCTTACGTTTTGTCGCTTCACACTAGAAAATATCTGACACAAGCGCAGTCGCAAGCGCAAGACAAGCACAAGAAAAACAAAATTTTCCTTTTTCTTGCGCTTGCGCTTGCGATTACGTCGCTAGTGTGAAGCAGGCTTTAAAGTTTACAGCTCTAAGACTAAGTAGTTATGATGCACTTACAGGAAAGGACAGTTTTAAATGAATACAAAATGAATACACGTATTCAATAAAATTAATGTTGAGACAAAAAAAAGATCAAAACTGTTTTTATATCTTTTTGTATATTTCTACTTTTGCAATGTATATTAGAACTGTGAAAATGGTCATGTACATTTAAACAGAGCTTAAAAAGGTTTAGTTGCTATATTTATGTTATATTGCCCCCATTTTTCTTTTATTAAGTCCATGTTTAGAGTCCTTAGAATTGTTTCGAAGTCGCTAAGATTAATATACCGTTTTTAAAATAAGCCATTTTTAATTGATAGTATATTAGCAACGGGGTAATCGTTTTCTATTTAATTTCGTTCAATTAAAACTTCAGCTTTGTTGTATTCATTCGAAACGTCAGTAAAAGATTAATATAAGATATTGAAATGGTCTCGCAAAAGTTCAAAGTTTAAATAAATGCCGGATTTTGACTATTCCTATCATCTTCAGATGCATATAATCAGAAACCTGAAGATGAATTAAACAGCTGCAAACGTTTGTAAACGTATAAACGTTTACTTTTTAGACTATTTTAATATTTTAATTCAGTATAGAGTTAGAATTGAACTATAACCCTTAATATATTAATAACAAATAACTTTAAATAAAAAAAATTGCAAATCATTATGTAAAGCCAATGGTTATAGCAACCCATTATGTTTTAGCTGTATGATTTAATATTGTGGTTAAAATAATATACTCTAGTATTAAAACAGCTACTACTAACTCCTCATACTGAGATTATTTCTCTCACTTTTACTCTCGGTTGTTTCTGAAACTAGTTAATGAGTGCAAACAATTTTAAAACAAAGTAAACGTTTACTAAATATTTCTGTTACCTTGTGCCCGGTCAAAAGTGTCTTCCTTTAACATCGACGCATCGAGCTTGTTTTGTAGAAAGATGTACAGTATAAACGCGACCTTCAGTATCTTTTTCCATGCCACCTTCATCTTGTGCGGCGAAAGGATCTCGATCACAACTTCCTCTCTTTTGTGTTCATTTACCCAGATCTGGGTGGATTTCCTTTAGGTTTTTAATACTACTGAGCAGAAAAAAAAAATTTTCTGAAGTGAACTATTTTTATTAGCAAAGTTAAGATTTCTAACACGAAGTACAATTTGAATCTTCGAAATCATACTGACCTGCATAAATATCTTTTGTTGCCTCAATACTTACTGGAGCTAAGAAACTCGGAAGATATTTAGTGGACAGTGAGTTTAATGTATTCTTGTGTAATACAGTGATATAAAGTAAATATAGCCGGTCCAACATGCAAATCAGTTGATTGTCTAGCTAGTTGATGCCCTAAAGCTACTCATACTCAACTTTTTATTCAAATCATAAAATAGTTTTTGCATTTAACTAGAAGTAATTTTTCCTAAATAAGTAACAAAATTTGAGATAGAAAAACGATCAGCTGTCTCTAGAAGGACTTCACAACCCTGGGGGTTTTTTGTTGTTATTGTTGTTGGATATTGCATAATGTCATGACCTCCATCTTATCCCGGAATCTAAAAGTTGTAGACTGTACAAGCACACTCTTACAATATCAGACAGCTAGCTGTAAATCCTTTTCGAACCAAGTCGCCCATTGAGCGAGCATTTATTTCCGGTTTCTGTAGTGTTAAACTAGTCTCTCGATCTATTTGGACCTAGGGGAGTAAAACCGCTTTGAAAGGAGCCTTTCCTTAAAATCGACTTTTAAAAAGATCTGAATTGTTGGCAAATTAATCGGCAAAATGACGGCAGTTAGTTAAAATAGAAAAGCGATTTGCCGTTGGGTACATAGATTAAATCGGAATTTGTTAAAAGCCTGAAGCTCGCGACGCAGGAACCAATATCTGGGTCATTTTTTTATCGCATTTCGGCCTTTGATATTATTACTTATTGTCATTTTTTTAGAAAGTATTGTTTGGTTCGGCTCAAGCCAATTTGGGCTAGCAATTTAAAACATAACAGGATATTATTCAAAATTAAAAGTTTTTGGTATACATATTTTTTCATTTTTCGATAAGAAAAAATAAGTTGGAAAACTCTTTTTTTGTGGATCTTGGCTGAAAAAGGCAAAAACACAACTTAGTAAAATCAAAGTTAGTAGAGTAGACTGGTTATGAAACTTCGCAAACAACAATGTTGTGTGCAGGGTCACGGTTATGATCTTTTGTTCTAGATGTGATGGCTCGTTAGACCATTGGTCGTTTGCTCATTTATATCTCAAAGCCTTTTGTAATCTGTGCAGGGTCGACGTCATATTTCAATATGGAAAGAGAGAACAAAAACATAGAACAAAGAAAGCCGCCAAGTTTCCTAACCATTTCATTTTAATAACTATGGTAAAATACACTCTCACTTGGTTTAAAACTATTGCTCTTTTATTCTTTAGCATCTGCTAAATAAGTTCAGGGCGGGCGTGGTTGGAGCAGTTGGTAAGATCTCTGCCTTCCAACCACAGGGAATCCATTTCGATTCCCAGTTCTCCCGAGATTTGAGTATTTGTGCGACCTTCTTTCCCGCCTAAGCTAACTCAGCTTTCCATCCTTCCAGGGTAGGTAAATGATTATCGGTGTACGCTGGGAGCTAACCTGCGATGGATTAGTGTCCAGTCCAGGGGGAGTCAAAGACTCTCATCCGCTTAACACTACAGATACTAGAGATAAGCGCCGGCTCCATGGGCCACTTGGCTCGTAAAGAATTGAGTTCAGCTTAAATAGATTCAGAATGATTAGGTTGAACGTTCATTTTTTAATTTCTAGTTTTGTTGTTAATGTCTCATTCAAGAGGTGATGTTTTTTGCACTGATAATGCGTAATTAGAACGGCTCGAAATTGGATTATTTTTTATGATCATAGCCGGAACTGATAAGAGCCGAAGTTTCAAATATTACACATTTTGTTTTATAAGAACCAGCTTATAAGAATCACGCGGTTCAGATTTCAGAAAATTTAAAAACTTTTTAAGAATCATATTGAGGCTCAATCACTCGACCCACCGTACAAAAAATTCTTCTATATACATTTTTCGTTTTCATGGCTATGGTATACCACCCTCTTGCTTTAAAGCTAGTTTGTACGGATCGAAACTTTAAATGTGTTTTGATCGATCATATGTGACTAGAAATACTAGACAAATTTTCTTTCATTCTTCCGCAGAACATATTTTTCTTGCATTGTAAGAACTTACTTCAGCCGACTTCAATCATTTAGTGAAGTTTGAAATCATACCATTTTACATGCAGCTTTGGTTTCACTGCTTCAACAAAATGAGGACCTATTTTGAAACTATTATTTAAGAATTATTTAAGAATTATACAAGGCTTAAAATGTCAAAATTTTAAGAGTCGCGAGCCCTGGGAAAAAAGTACTATTTTTATAAAAAGAAAAGTGTGTAGCCCTTATATAGTCAGAGTTAAGAGCATTGCTCCATATTTCTAAAAATTATGCATTCACTGAAGGAAAATTTACCAATTAGATTGGATGCTGTACTCTGAACCATACAACCTGTAATTTAGAAAACTCAATGTAGAAATTCCGAGTATGATCAGAGCCGTACCTAAACCATGCCCTTAAAGAAGTTCTGTCAGAAATGGTTTTTTCGGAAAAGCTCAATAGTTATAATCACACTTCATGCATGAGCAATGTTCTTTGACTTTTGTCGAATTTGCACTTTTGACGGATGCATGCGCCACAACTTCCGCTCCGTGTTTTGTTATGGATGTTTACTTTCCAAAAACATCGTGCGCAATATTTGAACCAAAACTTGAATAAAAAGAAATCATGATAGATAACAAACACCAGTGTTATGAACTGTACATACGAAGGTGGTGGGAATGAGATAAATATGTTCAAATTTCAGTTTATAATACATGGAATGGCTGTAAAAAGACAGTGGTCCTGTTTAACAAGACATAAAAGAAATTAAATATTCCAGATCCAGAGCTTTTAGGAAAGAATTGAAATGGCGTTTTTTTTTTTACAAATCAGTAAAATTTTGTTTAGACTCAATGTTCTTGTTTTGTTTTTGACTGTCATATGTTATTTTAAAATTCTGAAAGTCAACTATGAAGTATTTATATGCTCTTGTCTTGCATACTGTTTTTTTTTTCTTGTGAATGGAGGCAGAGAGTATCTTCAGTATTTCAGTTTGTGAAAAGATAGTGTTCCCGTTTGTTATTCATGCAAATTTTTTTTTAGCAGCCTCAGATTGTTCTTAATTTGTTTTTATTTTGTTTCAGAAAGTTCTTTGGTCGAAGCGATAAAAAAATTGGATAAAGTTATGTAGTTTAAAGACATTGTTTATCCTTCGTTAATTCGTGCGTAGAAAGGATTAACGAAGGACAGCACCTGATGTCTTCAAACTACAGAACTGTTTTTATTTTGCGGGCGATTTGAGCTTCACTGTTCTTATTAAGTTTGTTCTTAACAAAAAAGTGAACTGTTTATCGTAAACATCAAGAAAAGATTGCTCTGGGGACGTGTACACCTTGTTCGCAACTAGTGAGTTTGTTTTATAGAAGCCTGTTGTTGTTGTTGTTTTTTTATCTTAGGCTGAAAATGCCCTTAACTTTTTGGTAATTTGTTAGTTTTTGTAAAATATTGTGCACATGCTTGTCCAGGAAGTATATTTTTTAAAACAAAGAATCTCAATTTTGAGAAACTGATCAAATGACACGTCGAAATAGGTTTTCTTTGGCTTTGTATATTAAAAAAAATGATCCGCATGAGTATTTTTTTTAAAAGTAACTGATTGTATTAAATGCTTGTAAGATTCTATGCCTGCGAATAATAACAAATACTTACATATGGCCATGTTCAATCGTTCTGAATAAAATTTTCTTATTTCGTTATTTAACTTTCGCCTTAACTTTCAGCCTCAGCATTAAACTGTTTCATTTTTTCTGGATTTCAGTGTAACCGACAAATAAAATAAAAATTTTAAGTGAGAGGCGAAATTACGGCTGACGTCAGCCGTTTCAGGTTAATGAGTCTTTTGGGCGAAACATTATTTTAAAAGTGTTCCTGTTTTTCCGATAACTTTCAAACTCAATTTTTTTTAGTTATAAATCATATTTCCATACATTTTTTAGTCAAGAAAAATCTTGATGCCGGAGTGAGTTCTGTTTCAACTTTCATTTAAGCAGTACTAGTTTGAGTAGTTTTTAGTAGTGCTTTGTAAAGCATGTCTCCGTTGTTGTATGTCACACACCCTTCACTTATTCAGTTACAAGTCCGCTGAAAACGTTATGAACTTGTTTTGTAAACGGATAGCGAAAATACCGTTAATTTCTTCATTCTATCATTCGAAATCTAGCTCAGCTTTAAATTAGCTAAAAATTATTCTATTTGCCTTTCAAACTTTCTCGTGAAATGAATCAACTACAAACTTTTTTTATAAGAATCATACTTTTTTCCCCCGAGCCTTGCGATTCTTAAAATTTTGATATTTTGAGCCTTATATAAGTCTTAAATAATAGTTTACTGAGCCTCACGATTCTTATAAAATGGATTCTTTTTTTAAAAAAAGTGTGTAATGCGGTTGCTTAAAACAAAGAACAGAAGGATTTGTGCCAAACAAGGACATTGTAGTGAATGGGGTGCGTTTCAAAATGACTTCTTTTCCATTTTTAAAAATACAATTTATAGACTAGTAAAAATAAAAGTTATTAATGTCCGAAGTTTTGGCGTTCCAAATGACGCCATTGTCAAGGTTAAATTGCTAATCAGTGCGAAATTTAAGAGATCAGAAACACTAATTTGTATGCAATTATCATAATAAAGTGTTACAAACGGTTCTCTTAATTTTTTTTTCTTTCAATAAAGTTTAATAACTTATACCGACGTGTTTTTTGTCAGCAGTTATTAAAAGTGGTGTTTTAGGACTAGATTTTTGTAGTGTCGTATATATAGAAAATTGATAGGTTGATAGTTAATTTTAAAACCATTTTTAATAATATGAATACTATTTGATAGTATTGACTATTCAATTGATTATTGGTACCCATTTTGTGTCTTTATTCAGGAGAGAAACGTTTCGTAAGGTAATCAGAGAATGAATCTAAATCTAAAATTCGGAAAACATTCCAAGCAACTAAAACTTTTAGTCATGGCTACGAGTTCACAAATCTGGAACCAGCTAATGCAAAAGTGTGCAGTCTTTTATGCATTAACTGATTACCGTGATCTAAGGCCTTAGATGATCATTGAGTTGAAAAACTTGAAAGATGAAAATATGGCATCAGCTTATACTTTGTTTGGTAGGAAATGAGTATTCGAGATTCAACTGATCATGAAAATGATAAATTAAACTATGAATTAAATGTGTCTTAACAAAAACATTCGCTTGTAAATATGTGTTATAATCGTAATCATAAGAAAATCTTACCACAGTTAACGATTAGCTGGCCTCAAGTTTTAGTTGTCAGTGCATAAAATTCGTAGAAGAAAACGGTTTCGATCATTTAAAAGACTTGCATGTGCAACATAGCACGCGTTTGCAAAGACTGAATTTGTCGCGAAAAAAAAATTGAATACTATAGCAATAAATAGAGAAACTGTCGAGTGTATAATTATCTTAATTTTCCGGATGAGCTTTCATTAGGGTTCCCAACTAGCTCTGATATCTGCCCTCGTTGAAGTCGTGACGCTAAAGCATACGAATTGAGATAAAAATAGTTATCTTTACGAAACTGAATTATTATGTTTTTGTCACAATTTTGCGTTTACAATTGCAGTCACGTTGCGTCGAGTAGGGAAATTAAGACGATTCTTGAGTGGGCCCTTGACATTTGACGTTTTGTTATTGTTGTTCGAGGAGTTTTAGCTGAGAACCCTTAAAACATAAAAACCGTAATTAAATATTCAACTTTTTTGGATTCTTCGCTATTCCTAAGGAAACCCTATTATTATATAATTGTTGTACCAAAAGACAAAAGCTTAACTTTTACTAACGCAATTACGGTAAAATTAATAGAAATATGAAATGCCTCAATTATTCAGATAACTTATATATTTATAAACCTTTTTTTTTTTTTTTTTCAATCAAAGAGTTATAATTTATATCAAAATCCCTCGGCCAAACCTTGCGAAGCCATTGTTTTTTTACCTATGCAACGTGATTTAATCAAAAGTTATTAGTAATTTAAAGCTCGCTATGACAATCGATTTTTGGGTTTCGGTAAAACGCCGAATCGGGCCGGGGTCGGAAAGTTGCGTTTTATAAAAACAACAACAACAACAAAAATCATTAAAAAATTTATATTAAAAAATTGAAAATAAATAAAGAATTAACTATTTTTAAATAGTTTTTCAATATTCTTGGGACGTATGAACTGATTAGATTGAACGCCTCTGGTGGTGAAAAAGGAATATCGAAATGGACAACAAAGGCTTTTAAAACGCCATTGAAACTTGGATGTCACCTTTCTTTGCTACTTCATGCTGGTATATCATATTGTTTCCTCAATCCCGTTGACCAAGTGGCGCGTTTTTTGCTCGTGTGTCATTGCATTTTTGGCGTATATCAACAGGCAAGCAAAATACTCAAACCTTCAAGTAAAGATTTGGAAGATCTTGTCAGCTGTCGTGAACACAGCCAGCTGTGCACACAAAGCTGGCAAACACACGTTGGAGCACGATTCATTAACGAGGCAAAATAAATTCTGTGTTCTCCTTTTAACCATATAAAACACCCAGTCATAGTTACCAGTGGCCTTCAAATTGTAAGGGAAGCGTCACATATCGATTTTCCCCACAAGAAACGTCATATGTACGTTTCTCTCGAGACCCCCCCAC
>JANCMA020220887.1:0-13045 GCA_024336925.2 Zoanthus solanderi | reverse complement strand
AATACACCGGGGCATTAATTTGCTTGTGTCTAACCAATACAACGGGGCATTAATTTGCCTGTGTCTAACCAATACACCGGGGCATTAATTTTCTTGTGTCTAACCAATACACCGGGGCATTAATTTTCCTGTCTCTAACCAATACACCGGGGCATTAATTTGCTTGTGTTTAACTGACTAACCAAATAAATTAGATGAGATTAAGGAAATTACTCACGGCATAATCCTTCAATTTTTTGAAGCAAAAGAGGGAAGTCTAAACTCATGACGGGTACTCAGCTTTTAAAAGGAAACCGAGCACCCAAGAGTGGGATTCATGTTTTAGGCAAAGTGGCCGCCTGGGACACTGCAACACGTCCATAAGTAACGTTACCTTCAAAATGATCTGTAGGCAAACAGTGTCGTCCTTGAAATGAGACATAACTCGGAGTTAAATCCAGTCCTAATTGATTTTGGAAATTCAAAGCGCACGAGAATCGAGGCGCCAAGAGCAAAGAAAATGTCTTCTACACTACAGCCAAAAAAAAAGTTCATAGGAACTCTTACCCGCACATCACTCCAAAAATAGTAAGCAGAAAAGCAACTTCGTCAATGGCCAGTGATGTGTATTCTTTCGCCTATCTTATAAATTTTTTGTGTGTGAGGGCAAATGTAAATTTTGGCGCTCATGGCATCACGTATGATTTTTAAGAATTTTGGACTGTCCGAAGATCCGGATAAAAGGCCAAAACTTGATGCCTCTCTTTCCATTTGTGGAGATATTGACTTGAATGTAAGAGAAGAATGTTTTAAAAATTTTACTTACAAATAATGTCAATAGTGTTTCGGTAAGAACGCACTTAACTGGCCGAGTATTTTTTAAAATTTGTGGCTTTTTTGTGGTGTTATGTAAAGCTTTGGGTACACGCTGCAATTTTTTCTCGCGCTCGCAATGCAATTTTTGTTTTTTGTTGCGTTGCCAGCGCGAGGCAAAATTGCAGCGTGTATCATGCCCGCGACATTGACCGCAACGAGTCTGGCAACGCAAAAAATTGTTGCAGAAAATAAAAAAGTTTTAACTTTTCTCTGCAAGATTTTTAGGATTGCACGGTCTAAAATAAGCGAAAACTGGAAACTGCAGCGTCTATCACTCATGTTCACTCGCAATGCAATAATCCTATTCAAACTAACTATTAAAACAAGCCAAAACCGTGACCCCCGTAATCTAATTAACTAATAATTCAAATGTAAAACAAAAAAGTTTTGCTTTCCTTAAGTACACATTACACAGAAACGCGCCTGTTCTTTTTTAGTAATTCCGGCAAAACCTCTATTACTTGAGTATCTTAAAATAGCAGATACTTTGGCTTAAATACAGGCTACAAATGTAAGTTTATAAAATTACCTGAGGAAGTCTACACCAGTTAAACGAAACGCGTACGAGAATAAAAAAGTTTAACAACATTAGTACGCGGAGTGCTGCTCACTTGTCTACATTTTAAAAAAATTGTAATGATGATGCGAGAAAAACTGCAGCGTGTATCATTCGATCAAGTTGTATAATTGATTGCAATTCTTTTACTTTCACTTTAAACTTTTTTCATATGATAGACGCTGCAATTTTTCACTGCAACAAAGATTCGAAATTGCATTGCGAGCGCGAACAAAAATTGCAGCGTGTACCCACAGCTTAAGTTCCCCATTCGCGATTGTTCTTAGCGCTTTTAATTTAATCATATTAATATCAAAAGCCGTTATTGAAATCAATTATCTTACGGCGTTTAGAAAAGGAACTAAATCGGTAAAGTTTGCGGCCAGAAACGCGTATTGTGTGAACGGATATCTTAATTGAAACAATTAGTTTGAATAATATTTTGGGCAGCTTTCGGTTAAATAAATCAAAATAAATCAAGATATTGATCGAATGACCAGTAGGATCGTGCAACAGATGTCTTGAATACCGGGACAGACAAACACCTGAGCCATTTGCCCCACCCAGTTACACCCACCGACTCGGACGAAAGGGCCCAAAATGGCCAACAGTACACTCCATCAAATCTTGTGCCATCCACACCAACCCCTACTACTAGTAACAGCAATAAGCACCGCGACTACCCCACTTAGTGTAGGGCAGAACATAACTAGGCTAGGCCGTGTAATTCATAAGGCTAAAAGACTTACTGAAGAAGCAGAATAGGTTAACAATTAGGTGTTTACAAGTCACATCGGATGACACTTTTACCAGTTTCAGTTTGTTTGTTAACCACAAAGGGAAAAGATGTAACGATAGTAACTGGTTGATGGCCATGTATATTGGCCAGATGCATGAGTTATTAGAGGTGATGTTTTTGTAGGTTTTACTCTCCATTGGTGTTATTAAACAATCTAACTTATTAGTAAACTCGAACCATTAATATCATATCTTATCAGGAGATACACTTTGGTAAACTATAATCAAAAACCACAAAACTTTGCAGAGTTTCGTTTCTGAAAAATTTAAGGGAAAGAGAGATGCCCTACTCCAGTCCCGAACCATCAAAATTCCTCAAAAATTAAGAGATTTTCAAGTAGCGCTAAAAAACGTGCAGCTCGTTCTATTCATTTGATGTTTTGTTAATTTTAAAGAATTTTATCTTTAAAATCTATTAATAACTAGAGGCGATGACGGCGTAGTACACTGGGCTTCCTATGCAAGAGTCTTTATTAAAGCATTATAGCTATGTCTGTTCAGATATCTATTTGTGAGTTGATGTTTTCGAAGGTCATCCTAATATTGACAAAAAACAATTGACAAAATTTCTCAACTTTTCAGTCAATTGCTAAGATTCTCTATGCATGGAGAATCTAATAACTAGCAGGTTTTGGGATAAATAATGGATAGCCCGAAAGAAACAGATCAATAACTTGAAAATACACACTCCGAACTTCCAACCGTAAGAAAAAATAAAAGCACGTTTTAAATTATAAAAAATAGGCAGTCAAAGAGTGCATGCGACTCAAGGTAGAATGCATAACAACGGTAATCTGATCCAATTCGTAATCCGAGCCTTCGTTCTCTTAGCCAGCGAGATCTCCTTGACGACGATCACGTGTTTGAATAACCGCTAGGAACGCCTGCTTCAGTTGGAGTGGTTACAACTTACTCATTCAAACCGATGGCATAGTGACGAGAGGCCCCATAAGGCCTTTCGTCACAAAAATTCTTTAACATAATGCATTGAAATAGAGGATATAAGAGACTAAACAGCCCTCCATTTGAGCCACTTAAAGTGCCAATATCATCGAAATGGGTTCGGATAGAGCAAAAAAAGGTTCGAAATGGATTCGGATAGAGCAAAAAAAGTTGTTTAAGAAGTTCTTTGTTCGATTTTGCTATAAACTTTTAGTTTTTGGCTTATTACAGCTCAAAAATCCAAATTTTGCGCTTTTTGTAAAAAAACGTCGAGCGCCTTGATTACTAGCAAAGAGCATGGGAACTAAGAACATCACCATAAAATACTACACAAATATATAGGATTTAAAGTTTCTCTTTGAAGTTAAACTTACTAAGTGTGTAGGTTTTTCAAACACCACTGATCCCACTAAAGGAATGTTTTTGTACTAGACACCTTTCTGAGGTGATATAACGGCTGAGCGATTAAAACGGAGGAAGAGTTTCGATAAAGTTTGTGAATACAAAGAGAGCCAAATGGACGCCGAAAATCCCAACAGGTCGCTGGCTTCGCTTGACGTTTAATTTAGAAGAGAAATTTAGTTTTTTACTGAAAAACAATGCTTTCTTTCGCGATGTTAGTCCAATCTTTATATTAAAATTTTCTTAGCTGCATAGAGCAAAAAATGCGTAACCAAGCAACTCCGGCTATGTTTATATAACCCTGAACAAAATTACCCGTGCAAAATTGTGACACAAAAAAATACACAAAAAAAACAACAAAAAAAAGAAAAAAAACGAAGCTCAGTCCTATACTCGTTGCCTAACGGCACGAGTAATAAATTCGTTTTTCATGATGTATCAGCGACGAAGAGTCAAATGCTTAGGTTGACCTTTACACCGCCGGGTCAACTGAGTTCAAATAGAAATTTTTCTATTTCATCCTTTATATTACCTTAAATCTTTTATTCCATTCCTACAGGCATTCTTTATCTTTTTACTTTAAGTTGCAATGTAATAGTAGAGTAATCTTTTTTTAAAGTATAACTTATTTCAGCATTACCCGTAAAACGAAATTTCTGTAGTTTCACGGTTGTTTGCACGAAACTTAGCAAAGTTTTGATTTTTGACGACAATGGACAACGAGAAACGTTAAAGTACAAAACTTGAAAAATATCTTTACTTGTCTTCAAGGCCGAATCTTTGTTTTGTTCGTAAATCTCGAATAAAATCAAGACAGAAATTAATATTGTATCGCTTAAAATCTCTTATAACGTTTTTGATACAGAAGACTTCGTTGTTTCATATTTTAGCTTCAGTTGGTCGAGTCTTGAAGAACAGGCCCTTTCAATAGCAGCTGACAATACACCACAAGTATCGGAAGAAACAAAAGAACCACCCGATTTGTTTACGCATGTCAAGAAGATAATAAAAAAAACAATTTAACTCAATTAAGTATATTCACTTTAAATCTTTTTGTGATAGATACTAACGAAATACTTGTTTCTATTTAGTGCAAATCTGTGACCTTAGAATATCGCAAATTGAAATTATTTGCACTATATGGAACAATGTTTCTGCATTTAAGTTCGAGAACAAAACTGTTTCCTACTATAGAAACTGTTTTAATGGCAGTGTTATACCGCTACTCAGATTTAACAATCAATTGCATTGCATTGCATTTCACTTAGCAAGTATTCAACTTACTGACCGCTTTTGTGTCTTTGTCCTCGATAGGATTCCGTTCCTTTTGTTCTTTTGTTAAACCTGCCATTGTGCGATTTATTTTCGACCTCTCGTAGCTGTTGTATTTTTCGTGACCTATTAGCTTTTTAATTACGTGCACAACAAGATTATCTTGGTGATATGTTCCACTGAGCGTGCAAATCTGACAAGATCTTTAGACCCCAAATCCGAAAATTCGGACCTGAAACCGAAATTAGTCGAAACCTCTTCTCTTGACGCTACAAAAATAATAATTTAATAAACAACACAACAAACTAATTAAAAGTTTGTTTTGAGTTATTATCATAACTCAGCTACTTTCTACTTGCTTGTTTTCATTTACCTGGCGTTATAAAGTAACAATTGAAAAGCTGCAAGTGGATTAATGAACTCGAGTCAAAATCGTTATTTATATATACAGTTGATTTTAAATCTTGGTTTATAAAGTTAAGTACATACGGAAAGTTTGAGACCAAAGTTGTTCTAGCTCTAAAAAGAATGCAAAAATTTCAGCCTAAAAAATTTAAAAAGAATTTATATGATTCAAAAGCCTTCGTAAGTTAAATTTGACAACGTTTGCTTGCATGGCACCTTGAACTCAAAAGTCATCTTGATTGATATGTATGTTTTAAAATACCTATATAAGTGCTCAAGTTCAAGAACAACTTTGCTTTTCAAAATAGTTCTAAGTATTTTCAAGTCTTGTTTTACAATAAAAAAAAAACACTCGTTGCATTGTAAAACAAGACTGTTTAAAAGTTGAGGGATCAAACTTAATTTCAAATGAGAATTTGTTTAATATTTTAGATTCTCCTAACTTTAATTCTCAACCGTTACCAGTACGAAAAACCAGATTATAACAGCTTTGCCTAATGCCGACGAAAAACTCTGATCACAAACCCTTCAAATAATAACACTTGATTTTGCCATACAAGTTTATTCACAATATACATAACGGAAAAATAATTTTAAAAAAAGTGCAAAGATGGAAAGTTTAAAATAGCTTCACAAAACTGAAAATTTGTTGCACGCTAGTCACGAGAAAATGTTCAACAAATACGACTATGATTCTTCAAAACAACTTCCCAGTTTTTTTTTCAATATCAAAAAATATTGTATAACAAAACAAAACAAAAGGCGGAGGGAAGTATTCTATCTACCATCATTGGAGGTTTCATTAAAATGGACAGATTCTGAGGTTTGCTGTCACTGCATTGAATTACTTCAAAATCCTTTTCGCACTTGAAACCTCGTGTATCTATTTTAACTCATAATATAAAAGGGTTATATCGTGTATGACTAATGCAATTAGGAACACAACTATTTAGGCGATTCACATCTTTCTTTCAGTACATGTACAACGCCCGACATTAAACGGGTTAGTTCCTGATGGCACTCAAATATCTCAGAACTAGAAAGCCCACTCAACACGTCCGATGTTGCCAGTTGCACAAGACAATGTAGCTTTTTGCAGAAGTCCTTTCTTGAATCGTTGATAGTTTCGCTTTTCGTCACTTTCAAATTTTTGTTTAGAGAATCACCTGGCAAGTTAGTTAAATCTTTCTCTAGAGGTTTAGAAGTGCTAGGCTTTGAATAGATGGATGTTTTAATAGAATTTTCGTCAAGGGCGCAACTCTCCTGATAAACAACGTTGTCTTTGGCTTGTCCGAAAATGTCCGTCTCGCATTCGGCTCTAACATCAGCACTGTCTTCATTAACTTCATTCATTTTCTGATCAGACAATTCCTCAACATCTGGCTCTTTACTGTCAAACAAAACCGTTCGTTTTGCATGAGTGCAACGTTTGGGAGTCTCCATCTCTTCCAGTTCAACCTCATCAAGCCAGTCCTTCGTGACAGGAAGCGGCGGAGTGAAAGACTCAACTTGATCCTCGGTTTTATTTTCTCTCACATTTGCAAAATCATTATTCTCAAAAGTTTTTACAGGCTGGTCATTTTTCGTATCAGACAAGAACTTTTCAACTTGCAGACACTTTAAAGGACTGGCAGCTTCTAGGTCAGACGAGCTGGAACTTGAAATAACCGCGTCAGGTTTGTCCGTAGGAATGTTCAACGCATCATTTTCCACAGTAACTTGTCTTAAAGGATCCGAGAATAAAGACTGTTCAGTTGTCGTCGAGTCTGGTGCAGTTTGAACGCTATTTCCTGACTGTAAGACTTGACCTGCTTCGTCCTTAACAGTTGACGCAGAGCATTTAGTTTCTTTATCAGAATTTACAGAGTTGTCGACATTGGAACCTACGAGGAAAGAAGATATTTAAAAATAATTTAAAATTATACCCGTTTCAAACACCTTGTCAATAAAATAAAAAACGAACACAATAACTTCTACATACGAAAACTGAGTGAACTTTCTGCCGCAATTTCTGTTGTTTTTTAATTGAATTTGAAAAAATATCATATTTCATTAAGCAAAACCTGTTGAATGACTTACTGAGCCATTTGTCGAATGCAGACTATAGAACGACAAAAACTGCAGTGAAAAGCTGATTAATTGAAACTGCCATTAGGCTAGATAGTCACTTGATTATTAAGCCCAATTAATGACTCCGAATTCACTGATGACTGAAAACAAATAAGGTACAGTAAACACTGCATTTTGCAGATTGCTAGTATCATTAATATTAGTACGGCCTACAACTGTTATTACTGCTACACAGCTACTAACGAGAGAATATATCAAAATAAGACAAAAACCTATATATGAAATGCTCCTTTAAAAATAAAGAAAATAAAGTAAATAAAGTAATAGCCGGGGACTGGCACTCGGTGCGTAAGCACTTCAGGGATTTTTTGGGAAATGCAGAATTTCCTGTTGTGTGCATAGGGGCGCAGCCTGGGAGGGTTCCAGGGGTTCCGCAACCCCCCTCTCATACCTTGATCCTTCACTGTGTCATTTTTTAGAGGAACTTCACTGCGATACTTACCACCGACCAAACAGCTTTTGGTGATTTGGAACCCCCCCCCCCCCCCCTTCCCTTCTTAAAAATGCGGCTTACGCTCCTGGTGTAGTCTATAAATGTCACAAATTCCGTGGATCTTAAGTTTTATAGATTTAATAGAAGAATAAATAAATTAAATGTTTGCACTCGAGTGAAAATTTAACAGAACAGATTCTTTACATACATTTCTCCTCGCTGATCTCCGTTATCGTTGGCATTGTGTTGGTTTTCTGAGAGCTTTTAACACCTCTTGCTTTCTGATTGGAGTGGAAAGTTCTCAAAACATGTCGCAAGGTATCGATTTTCGGAGACTTGATGGGCAAGTTCTTCACCTGCAACAGTTGTTAAGAGTAACAATATAAAAAAACTGAGTTTTTTTGTTTTCCTTCTTCATAACATACTGTAGAGCAATTTGTATTTAAGAATGTTCTGACTCCGACAAGCAAATAAATTGTACTTATTTAATGATTCCGATGCTGGACAAGTCAGGCAGCACAACTTTAAAACAACTGATGACAAACTCATCTCATTTTGGGAAACTTATGCGCTGATAAAAAATATTGATAATAAAAGCAAAGCATTAACTGACTGACATTCCACCAACGATTGGTTCTACCTCAATATCATGTGACTGAGGATCACATCAGGTTGCGTCAAACACATTTTGCGTTTTTGCTCGACTGACGGACATGGTGAGTGTGTGTGGAATGAGATGAGAATACCAGACAAGGACAGTTTTTCAACACCAATGCCCTGAATTATTAGCTTTTCAATATGCCCTAAAAAGATTTTAGGAAAATGTTTCAACAATCAAATTCTAGCTCAATGAAACAATGGGATAGTAGTCTTATGTTACCAACGTGACGACTTCATTAATATGCAATATAATTGTAAGAAACCGATATTAAGCTTTGTTTAGATAACAATATTTGGGTCACAGCTACCCACATACCTTGCAACGCTAGAGAACTTCTAAATAAGGTGGACCAAACATTGATAGTTTTGCAAGTCACCAATCAACTTTGTCAATATTTCACATCAGATCACAAGGCAGCAATGTAGATGCGAATACAATTAGTTGATATGATCAGTTCTTAAGCTGTTTTCCCCCATTTATGCTACAATGGAAACTTTTACCATAGATCCATAGGATCAAGCAGAAACAAATGTTCTGATCCCAAAGTGGCAACTCAGACATACTACACAAGGGCAATGAAAATAATATGTCAATCGCTGTTGCTGCAAAAACGAGTGAATCTTCTCTGCCTGCCGAAAAATCCTATTATTCTTATGACGACTATCGGGAAATCCCTTGAAACGTAAGACATGTCTGGCATGTCGAAGACATTATCACGGCCTGGTGCAGTGAAGGAACTCAAAAGCAATATACCACATTCATCAACAGATGGATCAATTACTTTGATATAAAACAAGTCGACTGTCCTTTCCCTACTCTAGGGAAAGTAATACATTCTGAGTTATTTGAAGATAAAAGCTATACTTTTTATGGTCACAGTAAACAATGTGATATTAGGACGCCAACCACTGGTGGGGCGTCTTTCGAAAGGAGTAACAACTTAAAATGTCCAAGCTCAAGGTACAAGCGCATTCAAGGTGTGAGGGTAGTAGTCAATATTTGCAGTGTTTATCTCCTATAACCTCAAAGTTTAAAAGACTTGCAAAAAGACTTTAGATGCTCACTTCCTAAACATTGGTCTAAACTGATCAAGTATAACCTAGTATTGTATTTAGTTTTGACCTGCCTTTCGAGGAATCAATTTAAAAAATGTGTCAAGCCATAAGTGCAAAAACCTATCAAACAGATGAACGTTTGTGTAGAGTGTTACTTGATAACCTAGCAAAAACGGAAACATTGCGTAACGATGAACAGCTTATCAGTCAAAAAAACGTATACAAAGTGTTGAGATAACATGGGTCGATAGATCAACAAAGCAGTGTACAACTAAGGAGTGGACTTTACTCAAGATCCACATCAGCAATTGCTGTTCAGAAAATTTCATTCTAAACTCAGCATATTCTTGACATAGCGGGATGGTCAACAGGCAGAACATTTGCAATATACTACCTGGTGCTCTTTCAGCGAAGACAGGTTGCCAATGGTTCTTATATTTTGCGCATGTACGACATGACTAAGACCTCGTGACCAACTGGAGGCAGCCAGTGATGGTAAGATCTGCTCCACTGGCAAAGGGCAATCCACAAGGTCGGGAAAAACACATTCTTTCGAGTTAGCGTGTGGCTGTGGTCCTTGTTTGGGAGTAACTGCCAAGAACTGTCGCTGAAAACAAACAAATACAAAAGAGAAATTCACTTAAAAATTACATTTATTCGCAAAAAATCTATTACTGGAGGAGAGATTTGAACTGGTACTAACGACCATAGTGAAATAAAAAGAGTTTGCAACTTTGTTGTCAATTATAGAATGAAAATGACTGAAAAATAATTTATTCTTGCATTGTTAAACTTCGTGTTTGTAAGCACTCGATTCAGCAACTGGTCATTGTTAGTATTCATGGCCCACATAACAAAAGAGACTACACATACCGTATTATGCAGCTTAAAAAGAGTTTTAGGGAAAGCGAAAATGTTGGTAATAAAATATCAATAAATCCGAGGCCTGGAGTATGTTTTGAAAGATCCCGAAATAACGAAACCTGTTTAATGATGGTAAAGGAGTCGCTACTAGGCGTTCCCTCATCTTCTACTTGTATCGCGCCAACTGACTCCTCCCGATCTTCAATCTCTTCTTCCCATTCCTTTTCTAAGTTTCGTTCTTTTTCCACAGGCAGAGCGAAGGAAACACGTCTAATCTAGAAGTAACAAAACATCTCCATATATTCAATAATACAGGTGCCACGCGATAAGTAGACTTTATATATTCAAAGGGATAACTTATTATTTAGACTGTAGTAAAATTATTTGTTGGAAATATCAAACGGATGTAAGTTTTTTTGTTGGTGAAGACTTATCTTTAATGACAAATCTCTACAGGGCGCTTAACAGGGAATTTAAACAACGTGGCGACTACGGCTAAGAGAAGTCTTAAAACTTTCCTTGTTGTTACGTCTTCACAACGACATGAACGAGTTTTCAATCCAGAGTAGATAAAAAGGTAAACGTCTCGAAGGAGCTTTTTCCATGAATCGGAACTAGTTTCACTCCAGAATGCATTTTGCTCCATAATGAAGTTCGTACTGAGCTTATATGACAAAACTGAGCAATTCAAAGATTGTGCAAATGTCCAAAACCAATGCATGTTAATTTGCCCCTGACACCTTCTACTTTAAGCAGAAAAGGATTGTAGTTTTAGTTCACATAAAACCAAAATCAAATTTCATAACTGAGCGAGAAATTCAGTCTGAGGGAAAACATGAATGAATTCCCACTGGAATGAATTCTATGGGACAATGAATCCATCTCGATATGACAGTCGTTCTGAAATCATATAAAAAGCTCCTTAATGTGGTTTAGTCAAACTTGTATTGAAGTAAAACTTCATCACTACCGCATGATTTTTATTTATACCTCGTCATTCAGAAGTATTGAACCAGCTGATGACCAAGGTAAAACATGAGAGGGGAAGCGGACCTTTTTTCGAAACGCGGAGCAAAAACCATGTGAAACATTTGTGGACTACAAATTTTCCCCACATTTCTATACATACGAGTATGCAAAGTTATTTAACATTTGTTCAAAGTGCTCATGGAGTGAAAAGAATGGATAAAGAATTTTAGAATGCATGGCCTTTTTGATACTCTTCTTATTAAAAATATTGCCACAATACTACAAAGAACAACAAGCTCATTTTCGTTCAACATTCAGACGACCAACATTTTTGGGAAACAGTGTTAGCATACGTGTAGTCACAAATACGTGTGCAGAAGCTTTTAGGGAACTGCACGTCAGAATGTTCCCAGCTGACCACCTGTTTACATTTACCTTCTCTAATACGCCATAAAATACTTTGGTACTGTGGACAACTAGATCGTCATAACAAAAAAAATTACAATATGCGAGTTTAATTCAAAATCTTCTACTGTTTTGGTTCGCCAATCTTAATATCTGTAGTTTAAGCGACATTTTACCTTTCCAGGTGGTGACGGAGAGTCAACGGTTTGGCCTCGACAACTTGCAGCTGTGCGTTTAAGTATGCTGGTTGTAGGAGACGCGACCGGGGAGAGACCACGTGAGATACGATGCTGAACGGGACTGCCGCCACCAAACAACGGTCTCACAAACTTAATTCTGGAAACTGGAACGGGGGATGAGACGGTGTCACTGCAAGGTTTTTCTGGCAGTGAGAAAGAGTCCTTCTCTTTCATGTCTTTCATCTCTTCTTTTTCCACTTTAGATCGACAGTTTTTCCCTTCGCTAAATTTGTTCTGTTTCTCACTCTTTCCTCCTTTGGCTTTCTTGTAATCTACCTTTCCGAGCGATTTTCTTCTCGTTCTACCAGCAATTGGAGAAACTTGATCAAGAACTTGTTGATCATTCAAACACTTATCTAGAACATCACATTCGTCGTGTTTCAAACCGGAAACCTCCGCCTCCTTGTAAAGATTTGCCTTTGGCAAATGGGAATTTTTCAAAATTACATCTTCTACTGGCACAGAAACACGCCGCAATGCACGCAACTGGAATGAACACTCGGAACTTGACGAAGTTTGAGATGAAGGGATAACATCTGGAGAATGTGGCTCATTTTTTTCACTGCCAGTTTCGTGTTTTATAGATGATACATCAATATCAGCATCTTTGCTTTTATTAACATTCTCTCCTGAAGTTTCAACGTCCTTTCTCATTTCACTTGGCGCCACTTCAGTTCCCTCGTCAATCACGGTTGGCTTTTCGGAAGCCTTTCTGTTATCCACTCCAACCTTTGTCAATTCAGCCTCAATATGGTCCGCTGAAGGAGGAAAATAAGAACGCGGGTCAATCTAAACAATTAAAGGTTGAAATTTTTTACAGGCAGTGAGTCCAAGTAGTTTAAGAAACTGGCGATTTGGTCTTTTTATTTCTTAAAAACTAAAAATTTCGAATAACGTTTTTTTCCGTCTGAACAGCCTTATGCTTTTGTCTTTTTAAAATCTTTTATGTAATAAGTTCTGTTCCAATACAAAGTTTAAAGAAATTTCACAGAAGGAATCTTGAGAAATGGAACCAAATGCCACGGTTTTATGCTTTTTTTTTTTTTTTTTTTTTTTTCA
>JANCMA020220781.1:0-13047 GCA_024336925.2 Zoanthus solanderi | reverse complement strand
ACCTTGACACAAATTACAAAAAAAAAAAAAAAAAAAAAAAAACACGGGGCAAACCTAAACTTGTGCCGCGCTTCGCTGCTGGCACAAGTAACTAGAATTCATTTTGAACTACAACATATGCATAAGCAAAAATCAATACTAATTGAACAATTTTACAAGAACTAACAGTCTAACAACGCTTCACCTTGTACATACAACACATAAGCCAAAAAAGAAATATGAAAATTTTGGGATCACCACTCACAGCTATAAAGAGATAACTTTTCAAGTGTTACCCTGGACTGAAATAAACACAATGCCTAACCTAGACTCATAACTATAAAGTGCTAACTTTTCAAGCGTTACCCTGGACTGAAGTAAATACATTGCCTAACCTAGAAAACTTGGGACCATTCCATTTTAATATCCACACTACTCCCCCAATGATGACGTTATTCATTAATTAGTGAAATTAAAGAAATATCAAACTCTGAATTACCCTCAGAAATGGTCTGCTCTTACGTACCTTCAGAAAAAATGGCCATAAAATAAATACCCTTTAGAAAAATGGCTATATTTAAAGTACCCCTTGAAAAAATGGCAGTAAAAATTAATGAAGAAAAAGATGGCTGTAAAATGAAGGAAAAAATGGCCACTTAAAATGAATACACTTTACCAATCAGAAACACTGCTTCGATCAAAACCCCATCAGAGAAGTTGGCCATGAAAGGAGTACCCTTCAGAAACACTCTTCATGTAACAACCCTTCATGACTTCAACAGGGGGTGTGGATTTAAATGGAATAGCCCTTAATTTAAGGTTTATAGTAAATGTCTTGATTATCACTGTAGGTAGTATAGGGAGCTGATGTTTCAGTGTCAGTCCTTTCTCAGAGCAAAAGCGTATCACTTTTACACTGAAGAGCCCCTTTCGAAGAATTGTCATTAAGAATAAATTTTTGTATTGTATCTATCCTTATACTACAGTACTTTTTACTTATTATCTTCAGTGGAAACCTGAGCCTGTTCAATGATTATCCCTTTAATCTACCATATAAAATAGTGAGCCTATCCTTACACTTTCTAGTAATATTATCTTCTGTGGAAACCTGAGCCTGTTTGGGGATCACCCCTTAAATCTTTTATAAGCCAAGTGGCCCATGGAGCTGGCGCTTCTCTACAGTTTCTGCAATGTTAAGTGGATGAAAGTCTTTAACTCCCCCTGGACTAGATACTAATCCATTACTTTACTACTGCTGGTACTTATTTACCTATCCCCGAAGGATGGAAAGCTGAGGATCGAACTGGGACCTTGTGGCTAGAAGGCAGAGATATTACCAATTGTGGCTGCCATGCCTGTCTCTATGGGAATCTGAGCATGTTGTTACTGGAAAACTTTATGCCAAGCTGATGCAGCCAAAAAGTTCACACCAAAACAAAGAACTTAAGAAATTTATACACATTTCAAGTGCTTTTAAAGTCTTTACAAACCCTGGTTATGAAATACGGTTGTTTTTACTCAAACATGACATACCATCTTTTTTTTGACTGTCCTTAAACTGCCACCAATATCCTTTAGATGGATGGTATCTTGAGTATGAAATAGCTAAACCAAGTATGAAAAATAAAAAAAATATTATCATTGGTATGACTTCATATACTGTACATTAATATCATTGGTATAACTTCATATACTGTACATTAATATCATTGGTATGACTTCATATACTGTACATTAATATCATTGGTATGACTTCATATACTTTACATTAATATCATTGGTATGACTTCATATACTGTACATTAATATCATTATATTGGACAGGTATGACTTCATATACTTCACATTAATATCATTGGTATGACTTCATAATAATTATATATTCTTGAAGTAACACCAAATGATACCAGCAATTTTTAGCCCTGAGTTGATTGCACAGCCAGGGGTTTCATTAAGGGCTGGGCACCCATCAAATTGACCAGCTGTGAAGACCGCTTTGCCTGGCTGCTTCCAGCATCTCTGCAAAGATTTTTAAGGCTTTGCATAAACTTTGCCTGCATGCCAAATCTAAATGCCCTCCTGCTCCAAACCATAATGAAACCCGTGCACAGCACAATCAAAACAAACTTTATCGCAAAATGACTGAACAGACTTGGAACTGTACAATGTTGTTACCTTCATCAAAAGCTGACTGAAAGTTATGTAAGGCTGACAACTGTAGATGAAGAAATTAAGATAAAATTTATTAATACATGTATACGTTCAAATCAATATAAGTCAATTTTCACTTTTTATGGCTTCTGCCTTGACTAGTCTAGTGGAGCCATAATACTGACACATACTGGAATTTTAGCGAGTAACTACTGTACTGTACGATTATAATTTCTTCTAGCAACAACATGGTATTCATATGTCTTGTATTTTTTTCAGATAACTAACAGAACTGTGCATGCCTTACATGTCAACACATGCTAGAATTTCATACACAAGCTTGAACAAAATCATTCCACAACATACACTTGTCTATAACCAGGCAAGCTTTTTAAGTTCATTCTTTTATTCTTTGATTATCAATCAATCCAATTTTGATCTGAGTTTATTCCCGTAAACGGGGATGGCCAGATTTACCCCACTCTAACAGCAATCTCTCCAACTCCCACTCTCCATCCCGCTCGAATCATTGCATCCTCCTTTTCTAAACCAACACTCTTGCTCTCCTTCTTTACTTATGTCTTCCATGTCTTCTTTGGTCATCCTCGCTTCCTCTTGCTCTTCACTTCAAACTCCAACACATTTCTCAAAACATGCCCATCATCCCTCCTCAACACATGTCTGTACCATCTCACTCCATTTGCCTTTGCCATCTGAACCACTGTTTCCTTCAATCCCAACATCTCCATTAGGTCCTCTGTCCTCTTTTTCTCCATCGGTTTTGCACCACACATTGCCCTTACCATTGCTCTCTCGGTTTTTCTCAAAATTGCCATTTCATTTTCCCTCAAACACACATGTTTTACAGCATAAAACATAACAATATATATATTCACTGACACTAACAATAACCATTTTACCTTGTCCAAAACTGTGGGCTGTGGTTGCATTGGTTTAGTCTCATCACAAACAGACAGATGTTCAATCTCATTGGGCAATTGCTCAGTTGAAAAGGTTTTTCTCTGACTTTGTGTTTGAAGTCTTTTGTGGTCTCTCTTGTAAATTGTGGTTCTGTATGCTGAAGTGACTGGTTTAGGAGCTGGGGGTGGATATGGTACTTTCTAGATAAATCAAAGTAGTTGATTTTATTTAAAAGGAAAAGCATTGTCTTTAACATTATTTGAATAGTGCATATCCAAAACAAAGACTTTTTTACTGTGAGGTGATCATGAATAAATGAAAATAGTTCTTAACAGTATGAGTTTATAAAAAGAAGGTCACTTCATCGAAAAAAAATCATATATCGTCTTTCATTTTAACCGATAGTTTGCAAAACATAATATTATCGCAATGCACAACATAGTAAACTTGTTCATTTCATACTTTGACTTTGTGCCCATGTTAATTATTTATTAAACTTTGTAGTAACACGAAGTCTATTTTATTGAATTGATCAAACTAATAACATTTATTTCCGACAAGAAAACCAAAAGTTGTCTTAAGCATTTTTAGTCGAAATGTAGTATTCTTACTCTACATCAGTACATGTCAATTTGTTTGACTTCTATAATTTATGCTAACCTGTGCATTGGTAGCTGACACAGCTTCAAATGGCCGAAGCATGGCCCGGAAAACTTCTGAGTTCTCTGGTTTGTCGTATAATCGAGCCTTAAGAGACTCCCGAGCTGCTTTCCCATCGGAGATTGTTCGTTTTAAAGGCTGATATCCAGGCACATTTGGGTCGTCCTTCCAACCTTTTTTGAACTTAGGAAAACTGTTGCTATCGTCAGCTGAATGTGCATTCCGAAAGTCAACAACAGAGTTATGTGGTACAATTGGCGTCAAATTATCAGCTTCACTGTCCATTCTAAATCTCCATGATGGAATTTTTTTATTGCTGGGTTTCGCTTGACGTGGTTGACTTCAAAAGCCTTTGATCTGGGATTTCTGTTTACAACTCCATGGCTGCAGTCTAAGCGCCAAAGTCATACAAAAGCTGTGATTGGACAAACTGTCATTGTTCACAATAAAACACGCGCTACTATTGGTTACTGAGTTGTAGTTGCTAAGATGTCATTAACATAAGGAACATGAGAAAATTATGTCTAATTATTTTCCAACTCTTTGAAAGAGTTATTCTCAAGAATAATTAAAAAGAACAGTAGCAAGCCAAGTTTAAATTTAAAAGGCGTTTTAACAGTTTTATTATTATACATCGTCAAAATTCAGTCAGAAATGCGCAGCAGATCGCCTTGCATTTGCAGACCTGCCAAGTCTCACGATATAATCGTGAGACTCACGATTTTTTATGCTTTCTCACGATCTTACGATTAAGTCCCCAAATCTCACGATTTTTGACAAAATTTCTGCTAAAAACACAAGTGATTCCAAACACTTGTGTCAGCTTTATTTCAATGTTAATTAAGATTTATTTTAATGTTAATTAAGATTCAATGTTAATTAAGATTCTTCTCGCATGCACAGCTGAAAACTAGCGCCGCCTAAATGCGGGAATTTACAGAAAAGCACAATCCTGTTCATCATTTATTGTCATGCTAGTCTTAACATTGCTCATAGTTTTCTTGTTTTTATACAGATATTGCATTATATTTCCAAGGAACTTGTACTGACACTAGCTGGTAGCTACTAAAGCCATAAAGTAAAAGCAGCCTATTACGGTTATATTAACAAAAATATAAATACATACTATCCCAAGACTGAATATTTACTGATTATTTTTTAGTGTTAAGTTAACCCTCACGATTTTTCAGTCAATATCACGACTTTTTAGATAGCAACTCACTATTTCTACTACTCAAGGGTTGGCAGGTCTGTTTACCAAATGGAGAAAATGAGTGAGGTGGATTAATTTACATCGCGAGTAAACCCAAAAAGAAAGAGTTTAATCTACAAGGCTTCAACTGTGTTACGTTTCTACGGATCGAAAGAAAGATTTTAACTTCAACTGACAGGCAAATGATTCGAGAGAAATAAGATAACGCCAGGAACTATATGTAGCGGAAAAGTAGTGTTAAATGAAATCATCAAAAAAACTTTCTTTGATATTTTCTTGCTTTACTCAATAAAAATCTTGTTTAAAAAAGAGATTATCTTTACAAATTTGCAAACAATATTAAAGTAAAAGTTATTTGTAAGGCACTAGTACAAATATATAAATAGGTTTCAATCCCCGAAAACAAAATCAAAGTTGCGAGACTGGTGTTGTTTTAGTTTACAAATTGTCTCAAAACACGATAGACCTTTCCTTGCTTTGTCTGGCGAATGATTGAATAACGCTCTAAAAATGTTGCTTAATTGCTTCAAGGTTTAAGAGCATTGATCTGTTTTACTTTCTACGTTGCATCATCTTATTTCTAAGAGAAACTATGTACAAGTGTTTAATTTTAAGCACTAATGGAATAAAAATTATACATAGATTCAGCTCAATTAAGAGCTTGTCTCGTGATTTTGCCTTTTTTTGGTTGCAGTGCGGGATAAAATATGTAGTTGCTGCACAATTATTCTTAAAGCCAAAACAATTAAAAGTCCACTATTCAATCTGGTGATTGAGAATGAAAAAAAGTTTTTCATTTTAATTTGTTCCTTGAATTCAAATAACTTGTTCAGTGTAAAGCAAAATAATATGCTGTGTTTGTGTATGATCGATATTAGTTTATATTCTCAGAGATTTAATATTTAAGATACATGCATTTTTGTCCCTAAGTTTTGAGATGGCATGCAACATGTATGCACTGCATACCTATTTTTGTTTTTGTTTTAAAAGTTCAACTGTTTTGTGAAAATTGATTTGCAAAAGCATGTGATTATAGGAAGCCATCCAACTGCTTGAAATCAGAACAGTGTGTGACCAGTGATTTCAATCCAATCTGCATTCTATTTAAGATTAACATCAAATTAATTTCAAGTCTTAATTTCTTTTGAAACAAGTTAGTTTTTGTAAAACAGAAATAAAAAAAATTACAGTTCTCTAATCCGAAATATTTTCAGACACATAGTAATATCATCTCAAGGCTGATAAAATTAAATTGTCATCATCATAAACTATAAAGCGGACGTTTCAAGTTTTAGCCCTTCGTCAGAGCATCACGAAATCATCTTGCTGCGATCCTTACCTGCATGTAAAAAGTTTGGAAAATCAGTAAAGAATATTTTAAAACAACTTTTCTGAGCAATAAATGTCCATTTAAACATTTGGGGCAAAATGACTTTGACATGGGGCGAAACAGCCTAGAACGTGGGGCGAAACAACCTAGGATGTGGGGCGAAACGACCAGGGGTGAAATTACTTATTAGTGCTACTATGACAAAAATCGCATCTTTCCTATCGAAGCCATTTTAAAACATAAGCAAGTAGTCTGTATGAGAAGAAAAATACTGTTTGCTATTTTCAAATATCTCTTTTTGTTCCAGAGATATTCAAGTTTTTAAAATATGCAAATTAGCCCAGTGATGATGTCATACACTCAACTAAATTTTGGTCAGATATGATAAAAGAAGATATCTCAACCATAATGTATCAGAAATGTTTCATTCTTTGCAGTAAGATTCTACTACTGTAAATGTGCTCCACAGTTTGAGCTTAACAGTTTTATTACCATTGCAACATACTAGGTTCCAGACCTCCCCAATAAATAAAGACATTTCTGGCCATGTTTGGCATTTCGTTCTGATATTTGCAAATGGTGCCTCATATGCATGATCCAGCAAGCATATATTAACTATGTTAGCTCAAGTTTGTAGCCTCATGTCATGTTTTGCTTGCTGAAAATCACTAAAATATTGGGAACATAATTATTTTTATAGCCATACAGGTGTGCTTCCTGTAGAATTATTAGTCAACAAGTTTCAATGGTCTGTGCTGAAAATTGACTAAGATAGCTCTATTTATATACTTGATATAAAATTAGGGTGAGTGTATGACATCATCAGGTGTCTCATTTGCATATTTTACACAATCATTTTTTAAACTTTAAAAATATCTCCAGAACTAATGCAGATATTTGCAAATGGTAAACATTGTTTTTATTCTTTCATTGAATTATATGTGATACAATTAAAAATCAAAGGGTAAAAACTTGATCATAGTAGCACTTTAAAATGTTTGATCATATAGCTGCAAGAAGCTATGGCCATCGCACCACCCTATATATTCTAATTTGGCTTTACTCCATGTTTTAATCAGAGAAAACTTGGAAGTATTAAAAGGTGAAGACTGAACATACAGATTAAAAAGCTGGATCTGGACTTGATCAGATTATGTGTATTTGTTGTTCTAAAGTACTTATTTATGGGTAATATATTTAGCGAATATGGTGAACTTTGATGGTCAAATTCTGTTTTTTTCCCTCAATGTTCTGACATAATACGTAAGGATCAAAACAATGGCTACAAAAGAAGGTGTCAGACCTCTCAAGAATCTTGGTTTTGCCTGGATACTCCTGGTTTTCAGAAAAATCTCATGGCAAGCTTTAATGTTCTCCTGCAGACACTAATATAACACTACCCAGTTTGGCAAATAATTGATAAAAATGCATTAATTTTTCTTTTTTTGAAAATTTTTATTTTAAAATTTTGCAAAATTTGTTTGTTTTTGTATGTAAAACAGTGGCTTAATTTCTTGGAGGTTGCCGTCATTGCACAGACAATCAGAACCCCAAAACAGTGGGTTCTGGGCTAAAGATTGATTTACTTTTAATGATAATACTGACAGTAAATTAAGCTGAAGATCTCAACACAGACATGCCAGTAGATTATTTTAGATCGACATCTCACGTCTTAAAGTTTTCAGTAAAATCTCACATTTTAGCTATGAATCTTAGTTTTTTTTTACTGAAGTATGCAGGTTTTTGGTTAAGAAGTCTGAGGTGTGGTCTGGGTAAATTGAAAATTATCCAAGGATTGAGGTATTTGGTTGAATTTGGGGTGCATTGTGCTAAAATTGAAGACTATTTTTAATTATTAGAATGCTGAATAGGTTATTTTAGGAGGTGTACTTGCTTTAATTGTTATTGCAAACTATTTGTACTAAAAAGAAGGAATGAAATTAACTAGTTCAATTATTCTTTAGGAGACTAAAATGTAGATTTTTTGTGGCTGTAACTGAATTTATAGTTTGTAGTATACATGTAGTCTAGAATTTACACATTGTAGCCTCAATGTCATGTGACATCCATTTCTTCCAAGTACGTGTAAACATATATATTGGAAGATATATATATATAGTATGATTTATAATATCTATTGTCCACTTACTGGGTGATTTTATTCCAAGATGTACTCGGCATGCCAAGAATGCTGTATCAGTCATTCAAAGCAAGTTTCAAGTAGAACATTGCTGCTTTGCTTTCAGGTTTAGTTTTGCGGCAGCAGATATAACTGGTGCACTTGATTATCATGAGGAGTCAGGCTGGAGTGGAACAGAGGTCAAAAGGCGTGTTCCAGGTGGTTCAGCCTTATATGTTGTTATGGAGGTATGTTTATAAAAGAAAGATCCATTCATCCATCCATGACATCTGTCCGTACATTTTCCCATGATCCTGCTTGTTCATGCTGTAACATTCATCCATGGCATTCAGTCATTCATTAATAATTCATCAGCTAAGCCATTAGCCCATGCATGCCCCTCCCCTATTCTCCTTTTCATCCATCTGATATGATCCATCTTATGCCATTTTCGCCCATCATCATCAAATGCAAATTTCTTTAATGAAACCTTTTCAGATTTCTGATTTTAACTATGTTTAATATCTTATACATTTCTTTTGTTGTTTAGAACGATGAGGAAGCCAATGAAAGCTATTCTTACAATGGGAAATACAAAATTAAAAATTTGGGTGCTTCAAAAAAGACTGAAAACACACATGTACAAACTGTATCAAATACAAGTAGTCAGCACAGTGATGAAAAGATTCATTCAATTAGCTCAAACTCCATTCCATCAAAAGATATCAAAATTGTTTTTTCTGATATGTCATCTGGAAGGCAAGTCACAAGCAACCCAACCTGCTCTCTTCCGTGCGGCATTTTATATTCATCAAGTAATGATAAATCAAGAATAACATCCACTGATGAGAGACCTTTAAAAGCTAAAGAGTACTATGGCTTTGAACAAAATAAAGATACAAAATGCAACAGCACGTCAATTACTTTTGAAAAGATAAAAAAATCTATGGTGTCATTTGCAAGGGAAGATAGAGAGACATTTGGTGACCAGCTGGCTCCTATAAAGAAAAATAAAAAGCTATACAGTTTCAGTCATTCACCATTGAGGAATTTCAGTTCACAAAGCTGTCATCCCACACAGCAGATAACTAATGCAAATGCACAAAGATTGCAAGATAAATCTACTGGATTGAATTCTCCTTGCTATTCCTTGTCAACGACAACTGCGTTGTTGTCAACGTCACTTATGTCTTCTGACAAAGTCAGTGTCAAGATAGAAGAGGAAATTCCAGCATGCTTCAACACAAATTCAAAAACAAAAGCCAGTTCTGTAAAATCAGGACTGACCAAGGTTGTGGAAATGTCACGTGATGTTGTTAAGCTTAGCAATGATCATGTTTCTTCAAACAGGACACAGCCACAGTCAACATCAGTAGAAAGTGCTTTTAGAACACCAAGCAATGGTGTTATGTCATTAGATAACCTTCCACTAAGAAACCATCTGACAGAAACAAGAATGACTACAAAACCAGAAACTTCAATAAAAACAACAAAAACTGCAGCAGTCAGGCCATGTTGCACTGATCCTGTGAGAAAAATAGCAATTTTGTCAGATGCTCATCTTCAAGAACAAGCACCGCTTATCTCTTCATCAGAAACTTTCATGACAGTAAATTTGCTAGAAGAAAAAGCTCATTGGAGCTCCATACTAAACAGTTCTGTAAGTTGGCAGTATGTTAGGATAGAGTTCTTGCTCCTGTTATACATTTCTCATTTAGATGGTAACTCAGAATGGGTTCAAAAAGCGAATACCTCAAAGTGGTAAAAAATAACTTTTTGGAATGGTGAACTGCCTAGAAATTCACCCCACCCCACCCTATTTAGGCTCTGAGCATAATCCAAATTTTACCTTTGATGTTTTAAAAGCTAAACTCTTACCAGCCAAGTGGTCCATGGAGCCAGCGATTATATCCAGTTTCTGCAGTGTTAAGCAGATGAGAGTCTTTGACTGCCCCTGGATGGGACACTAATCCATCGACAGTTAGCTCCCAGCAGATGCTGGTACTTATTTACCTACCCTATAAGGATAGAAAACAGAGTTAGCTTAGGCAGAAAAGAAGGTCATAAAAATATTCAAATCTTGGCAGGGCCGGCCGGATTGAACAGGGGTCCTTGTGGTTGGAAGGTAGAGGTCTTACCAACTGCACCAACCACACCTGCCCTTTGATGATTACTTTGGATTAATCAATCCAGTTTTTATCTGGGTTTATCCCCGTAAATGAGGGTGGCCAGATTTACCCCACTCTACCGGCAATGGCTCTAACTCCCACTCTCCATCTCGCTCAATTCAAGGCATCCGCTCAATTCAAGGCATTGAAATTAAATTAAATTAAAAGAGTATGCTTAAACAACAAAATCCTCTCTGAGGAGGTGAGTAAATGTAATCTTTTCTATGTCCCAGTTCCAAAGCAAAGTATAATTAAAGCAGCATAACAAAAAGTGAAGCTGGAACATAAGTTGTAAAATTATTCTCTATTATTATATTATTTTGGGATCTAGAAGTTGTTAGAAGGATAACCAAAGCCTAAATATACTGGGTTCGAATTTCGTTTCTCATTTCTACTCAGTTTCTTGATCATTTTATTTGATCAATTTTATTTGCTAGTATTTCAGGCATTTTCCTTGAATATCAATTTACTTGTTTATATAAAAAGTCTTAAGTTTTAGTATGCTGTCTCTTTTCCAGAGAAAACACTTTGAACGAGCTCTTGATAATCTGTTAGACATGGTTGGAGAAAGTACTGAAAAGCAATCAAATGGTGAGGGATATATACATATGTGTACATAGTGAGCTAGATCCACAGACAGAAAAATGGGCTGGTTAATTGATATAGACAGATTCGAATGATGAGTGGCGAGATTGATGGAAGACAGGTGGATTGGTTGGTGAATTGATATAGAAATGGAAGTATAGATTGATAAATGGGTTGATTGATGAGTTGATTTATTAGAAAGTAGGAGTTTGGTTAATGGCTGTGATGAGATGGATGGATGGATTGGTTGGTGGATTGCTATAGAAATGGAAGTATAGATTGATAAATGGGTTGATTTATGAATTGATTTATTAGAAAATAGGATGTTTGGTTAATGGATGTGATGAGATTGATAGATGGGTGGATTGGTTGCATGGTGAATTGATTTAGAAATGGAAGTATAGATTGATAAATGGTTGGATTGATGAGTTGATTTATTAGAAAGTAGGATGTTTGTTTAATGGATGTTGGAGGAAAGAATACACGAATAGATGCGCATTAAGCATAAAGATTATGAATATGTTAGCATAGTTCCTTAAAATTAATACTTTAAGGTATCAAAACAGTATTTATGATAATCCATTGCTGAATGATAAACATCTAGAATAGATAGAACATACGTGCTTGTAGCTAACTTAAAACCATTAAAAAGTCAAGGTAGATATATCAAAGTCATGCTATTAGCTAACTTGAAGCCCCTAAGTAGGGCACTAAGACCATTGTTTTATGACGTTATGAAATAATGATTAATATAAAGTTTGCAGTTGTAGTAGTTGCCAAAAAAATCTGGATATGAAATCTAGGATCCTGGTAATAGCGCTGCAGTTTTCTCTCCAACTGAGCTATTAAACTTAAATGGGTCAGGCTTGGTCTTTATATCTTAAAGACATGCGATTTGTACCCTGATTGTTTACTGTGATATCATAAGGTCATCTGTGCCAGAAGGTACTCAGTTCAAGCAATAGGGAAAAAAATTCTGTTTTGTTCTCTGTTTCATTGCTATGGCTTGTACAGGTGGATATGGAATTGTCGACGAAATAATTCCTTGGGAAGGATCATGTCTGGTAAGGCTTTTAAAAAGTTTCTGCATTAGCAGTTAGTAGTATATGCTTTATTGGACCTCAATGGAAAACTTGAAAATAGCAATATAGTCATAATTAGCTCTCTTTGATAACGGCGAAGCAGACACCAAAAATATGAGCGAGGTGCAAACGTTTTGATAGTTTAACCTCTTGGATTGCCATTGATTGATTTTTTTCAAGTCCTGCTTCGTGTAATGCACGTGCTAAGGGTTATATTAGAAATCTTGTTTCATGGAATGTACAAGTTTGTAAAGGGTTTATATGAACTCAAAATCTTATTTCTTGGAATGCACTTGCTAATGGTTAATTCCTTTCAAAATGTTATTTCCAAGGCCCGGTACTTCAAAACCCGATTAGTGGTAACCCAGGATAAATTTTTTAATCCATGTTCCTGTTTCCTACCTTCTGTAGCTTGCAGTTTGAGCTGGAATTTTGGATTTCACTTGTTTTTTTTATTGGTAAAACTGGACAGAATTTTGTAAGCATCACAAACGGCTTTACTTATGAAAAAATCAGCCTTTGGATTTTGTCTTAATCCAGGATTAAGCTAATCAGAGTTTTGAGGAACCGGTTCCTGGAATGTACTTGCTAACTGAAAGGGATTTTATTTATCAAAATCGTATTTCCTGGAATGTACCTGCTAAGGGGATTTTATTTATCAAAATCGTGATTCCTGGAGTGTACCTGCTAAGGGGATTTTATTTATCAAAATCTTATTTCCTGGAATGTACCTGCTAAGGGGATTTTATTTATCAAAATCGTATTTCCTGGAATGTACCTGCTAAGGGGGATGGCTAATAACTAATGACAAAAGGCTATTCTCTAATAAAATTTAAATT
>JANCMA020220677.1:0-13047 GCA_024336925.2 Zoanthus solanderi | reverse complement strand
TAAGCAAAAGAAAATTTCCCAGAACTTGATTTGAATATATAATTTTTAGTTCAAAACTTTAATAGTATATATACAAAAAAGCACAAGCAATTTATATGTTACTGGTAAAAATATGAGTTCCAATAAGGTCGAGGATAAAAAGAGTTTATGTGAGGAATGTTGGTGCACGAGGGTAGACTTTGATGACTTTGATATATTTCATGGTACTCGATGTGTCTTTGCAAACCACCACAATGATGCATACTTTCTGATAGGGGCTGCATGTTGCTAAGACAAGGTTCGCCATTCTTAACTAATACTGGAACAGGCATAGTTCTTGAGGGTGAAATGAAAGGTAATGTCTCTTCATACATTCCGTTGTCGCTGTTTTGTTTTTTGAACTTATAGCGATGGTTTTGGAACCAAATTTTTATTTGTGTTGGTGTGAGGTGCAATACTCTTGCCAGATGTTCTCGCTCTGGAGCGGATAAATAACGCTGCTGTCGAAACCGCCTTTCCAGTTCGAACGTTTGTGCCTTGGAAAATAACACTCTCCGTTTGCGTTTCTTTGATACACTGTTCTCCTTAGATATATCTTTTCCTTCCTTAATGCTTTCTTTTTCTGAACTCACTTTAGGAACATCTCTTGTTTTCGCATCACCTGATCAAAGAAGAAGAGATGAGATGTTTTGTTCGTCAAACAAATACAACCGTGATAAATGATCATAAACCAAAAACAAGATCCACAGTCGAGAAAGGTGACAAAGCGTAAAACTAGACTTCTTCGTTTTTGTATTCTACATGATTCTAAAAATGTATTACGAAACACTAAATAAATATACCGTGTCTCACGAAGTTGAGTTATGAGATAGAAAAAAAGTTCTTGGCAATGCAAGTTTCTTGCTATTGACTATTGTCCAAAAAGTTGCTTTTTAAACAAAGAAATTCTGCAAGGTCAAACCTTGGTAATTTCGGTCTAATTCAGTGAGCTAAATAAACTTGACAAAGCCCAGACCAAGAACGCTGTGTGTTACTGTCTGTGAAATTTTTAATACACATTGAACGGGAAGATATATCATTATATAGATTGACGCCCCGCTTCTAAAAGTTTTTCATGTTAAAATTTTTTTGTTTTATCGCCTTAAAAAATGGCGTCGGAAAATCATACAAAATATTTTAACAAAGTTTAAGACAAAAGGTAAATAACGAACAGGCAATTGTTCTTACTAGGACGAGAGCTATCCTCTTGCTGTTGATTGTATCTGGTGTTCACATTTTTAGAGATATTTTGTTCTTTAGAGCCTTCCTTCCTCTGTGTTGTAATCTTGGCTGTGAACTCTTTATCCCTTGAACACTTCACCTCAACTTCGGGAAAATTAAGAATATCTCTAATCGAGAAAGAATTCATCTTTCGCGAGCGAGCTGTCGACTGGAATGATCTAAAATAGAACCAATCACTTACAACATATATTCAAATGACACATATCCGCGTGGGACAGCTAGTCAACTTTAGCAGGCATGTGTCAGGGCGGGGCGAAGTGCTTGACTTTAAGCAGTTGACATTAACCATATGTCAAACATTTTGAAACAGACCATTATGCGAGCGAGGCGATAACGCACTGACACGTTTACCTGTCAGCAGAGGATTAAAAGAAAAACAATTAAAGTGCTTTTCTCACCTGAAACTTAAAAGTGACGTTTAAATGGTTTCATTTTAGAATCATTTCCTTTATCTTGGCACTTCACCACAAGAAACCAAAACACTGCTGGCATGGCATTTTCGATTTGAAGTAAGCAAATTCAAAACGAATGACAAAGTGCAATTAATCCAAAATGAGTTCGCTTTTGTTCATCAATGTCAGTACATTGACTTGAACAGGATCGTGAGTACATAAACGTAATGATTCTCATTCAAATGGGATCCCAGTTGTAAAAATATGACACACGCCCCCATTGCCTTGCAAGTTTATTTTTTTTAAGCCTTCGAGTGCAATTTTAAATAAGATTAATGGATCCTTTAAGTAGAAGGTCAAACAGATTTTATTCGATTTTCACTAAAGTAAAAATTTGACTAAACCAATGTCAATAAGTTTACAAAACATGATTTCCGAGAGCGAGTTACTATTTACATAAACTCAAACACTCGCATCTCTGGGGATTAAAGAAGCAGACATTTCCTTGCAAAGCTCTTTTATCTGTTCTTGTGTGTGTTTCCGGAAGGGATTTTGTCTTGTACTTAGCGGAAATATATCATTGAATTCTTGAAATGAGAAGATACTGATATTGTCCAGCGCACGTACTGATCGAAAAAAATCTATCAGCTGTGGACTCGTTTGCCATAATTACCATCACTGTGATCAAAGTATTATCTTTGTTTTCTGTGTATTGTTCGTAGAATTAAATCAAGGCCTTCAAAAGAACATCGTATTTAACGAATTAGGTGTTCTAAGGTCAATTAAATCGATCAAGTGTCCTACCTAACTCAGGCAAAATGAGAGTGTCTTCCCGTTACAAATTCCATTTAGTCACGTAAAAATAGCCTAAAGGATACAAACGCCAAAGTGTCTACAAGTTCTCCAGATCTCAAATTCGGTTTAATATGCTTAAGTGGAAGTTAACATGATAATCAATCGTGCGATAGTTCATATCTTTCTTCTATTTATTTGTGACGAAATTGATAAGCTTTTGACATTTTTTGAGCTCTGATTATTTTCACAATTGGCCTTATCAAGTTCTTTAGCGAACTTGGATTAAAAAGGACGAGACACTGCTGTGAGAGACTCAGCGGCTACAAAGAGACAAAGAACCTGTGACTAAGTAGGTAAGTAGGTACCACTCTATTTGTCCACTTCCTGAACGCCTCACGGGCGATCGCGATAGCTCAAAGAGTTTTAACATCAAAATGTTGTTTCAGTGTAGATATAGTCAAAATTACATTGTAGTGGTCCCCATCAGTTACAACAGCGGGGAGGAAGGCTGACCGGAAATGACAATAGTTACAATTGTAATTAAGGGCCCAGCTTTCGACAATTCCCTCCCACAACTGAGATTTAAGATTAGAAAGATTCATACTCAGTTAAAAATTACAAGCATGCGTATTACAAACGCAGTACTTAAAAACAAAGAATGTTGAGGTTTGAAGAGCTCAGAAGTTGAGACCATGAATGTGTAGTTAACATATAAAGCCGGATGTTGCAATGTCGGACAATTTTTTAAATAGATAAAAATTTCAGGCTTTTTGTATTTTAAAATTGAAAAAAATATATATGTTTGTAAATTTGATCTTTCCACTCTTTTGTCTAGACCAAACTCTACATTCTAGTCTACTGCATTTCATATTACATGTCAAAATCACCTCTGAGTTCCTGTGTGATCTACCACGTTTATAAGAAGGTTCACCTTCGAGTTTTTCTGAATTCAATTTGGCATTCACTTTTTTTCCAAAAGTTGTTGGTCTTAGATAATCTATAGCCCTAAACCTGCTTTGCTTTCAGCCTTGACAATATCTCCTCTATTTTTTCACAAGGAAAACTGGACAATTGGACGTTCCCAAAAAGAAAAGAAAAACACTAAAAATACATTTTTCGTTTTCCGTTTTCTGGTTACTTAAGAGTTGGAGAATGCATAAATTTTTAAAAATACTCGGAATTAACCACCCGCTGCTTTCACTACGCAAAAGCTTGCTCAGCAAACTATATTTTAAAATGGGTTTTAAAATATTTCACATAAAAGCGCTAGATTAATTAACAATCAATCGCTTTTTAATCTGCTCATTTAGACACTTTGTTCTTTAGTTTATCAAGGTAATTGTTTTTAGTTTCAACAAGTGGGCGTGCTCGAGGAAGAAGTACTTGCCATAGCGAGCAGGAAATTATAAGTTATCACTCAAGTTTTTTTGGTTGGGCAGAACTGGTATTGGAATCGTTTTTCACGGTTTTCTTACAGATATCTTCTCCTTGAATAGACGATGGAATCGCATTGGTTCGGGATGGGCTGGGGCCATCGAATTTACGGAAATCTATTAAACACAACAACTTCCACTGCTTGAATTATGTAAGGAAACTAGTGGTTAGAGCTACCAGTTAATTTGAGGGCGGCTAATTATTAGGTTAACACTGCCTCATTTAGTAAATTTGTTTATTATCATCATCATTATTATTATTGTTATAAATTTAAAGAAAAAACGTTAAGTGTGTTCATCTTGTAACGGAGCTGCGCAACAGTTTTAAAAACAGTTTTAATCTCTCTATAAGCTCTCTTGGTATATTTTCGAAAAATTGTTCTTCTTCCTTTAAAATCCTGTATGATTTGCAAGTCAGTGAACTTCAAAAAAAGTATTGTGATCGTAGAAAAGCATTGAATAATCCACCTGTCATGATAACTTTAGATATTTTTGTAATAGTTATATTCTAAAGCATGTTTAAATATAGAAATTGTTTGTAATATATGTTTGTGATTCGAGTAGCCGGTTTTAAATTACCTCTTACGAGTGAGATTTATAGTAGTTTCCATTATTAATATGATTGTTATTAGCAGTAGTATTATAGTTATTAATATTTTTAATGTTGTTATTCACTTACTTTTGCTGTTGCTTGACAGTCGACATCTTCGGATTTAACTGGCGATGCATTTCGGTACACACGACACATGTGCCCAGCGGCTGCCATCCATACATTCGAAGGTCGATTTGAGGATTTCACTGGCGATGATGAACCTGCACGCAGTGAAAGTGATCAGCGGGTTCTCATTCAAAATGTACGCAGCCCTATTGTTCTACTTGATTTAAAATTGAATGTAGAGCTGCACGTTTCAAATTCTAGTAAACATCACATATGCCGAGTTTATTGCAAATTACTTGTCTTTTATTTTTATTCATATTATGTTTTAAAATATTGGAATTGAATTTGGCACGAAAGATTTAGCATTTGAAACAAACCATGCAACTGAAGAATTACTCAATTGTAGCTCTATACAATGGACAAAAAAACAAGTGCATATTTCAAATACATGACTCCACTTTTCTATACAATAAACAGTATTCTCGCAGCCTTTCTCTTTCTAATAGAAACTAAATAATAAAAAAATTTCAACCTAACTTTAGTATCTAAATAATAACTTGTTAGAACTACTCATTTAAACAGCAACAAAACGAAAACACTGCCAACACTAGTCGCCTTCGATTTGTTGATTATCGTGAACGAAAAAATCTCCTTGGACTTTGAAGGGAGCGACGAGAAACAAACAAATTTGAAAATCTTAGTTCGAACACAGCTACGAAATCGGGCTTTAATGGCCAAAGAAAATATTGTGAGAATATGTAATATTGAAAGTGGAATGCTTTTGGGATGTGGCTTTAAAATGAAAATTATCAAGAAAAGATAACTCTTGTGTACTAGTGGCGGAGCAACATTAGAATACCCCGACACTGTCGTTAATATAATTCTGCGCATTTGTTTTTAGAGAACGACGAATGCGCAGAATAACTCACCATCATTAACGACAGTGTCGGGGTCAAGTTCTAAAGTCTAGCCCTAGTGACTAACCTGAGGATACTACTGAATGGGACACTGTGGCCACGTTGGCAGCGGGCATTAATAATGACTGTGTGCTAGTCGCCCTTATCGCAGTCTCGGGACTGAATTGCAAGGACGCGGCTCGACGAGATTGGACCGAAAGCATGTGAAAGCGCCTCTCGCAGCCACTATACTGTCCAAGCATGACCTCGAAGCACAGCACCGCAGCCAGTTGGCATTAGCTGTGCGTCGATTTTGAGGAGGGAGGAAAACCGGAGTGCCGGAGAAAAACCCTCGGGTCAGATTGAGATCTACCAATAACTCACCCCACATATGCCCCAAGCAGGAATCGAACCCGGGTGATAGCTGTCGGAGGCGTGAATACTAACTATTGCGCCACCCTGATACCCCTACTGAAATCCTTAATAAAATAATAGTAAGCTTAAATGTTACCAGCCATGGACAGCTGCTACGGCATTTTTAGGCCCCATCAGTATGGCATGGCTAGCAAAATGGCTCAGGATCCCACAGAAAATAATAAGAGTAATGCTTGTTAGAAGTGGCTTAAGACGTACAAGATATAGGGTTCCGTTTAGAAGAACTGTCCTTAGGCCCTACTCCTATAACTATATTATAAAATTTTGAGATAAAACATACCAGTAACTTTACATAAACATTTTTTTTAAGAAGTTTTCATAGCGAAAAAAAATATGCTCGACCCACCTTGTATTTCTATGACGATTTGTTTAATATTTTTTGAAAACGAAATTGGAACTTTTCGGAAATAAATCTTAGTCAAGCTCTTCTAGATATTACAAAATTTAAAGAGCCTAACAGTATCATTTTACTTTACGAAGGTTTTGCTTCCTGTGTAGTTTTTTTTGTGACCTTTTAGAGAAAAGTCGATCGATTGATAAACACAAAGGCACGTACTCAAAACAGAGTGCATTTCTGTACACAGGGAGCTGCAACGTTCTAAATATGCGTTTTAAAGTGTGCCTCGCGCGCTAAACAAACTACCATTTTTATCGCTCGTATAACTATGAATACAAGGAAATAATACTTTGAAATTAGTAAACGTCTATCTGAAAACGTTTCTAAATTTGATATGCACTGTTCTGTAGAAATAACGAGCTTCGAGTGTTTTACATAATTTCAATTGGTTATTATCAGTACACTTTATCCTGATCACTTACACACGCACAGCAAACTCTTGTTATAAACATAGAATGAATTTCCGTTTATTTACCAGATTCTTGACAGAAATTTCCGTTTGGTGTCAGCCAAGATTATGCAGTACTCCCATAAATATCCTAAAACATCTTTCTTTAAAGTTTGCGTGTTTACACTTGTAAAATGACAATTTCCTGGTTTAGATTAATGACCCATTCAAAAACCAAGTCCAGCACAATTTACTGGAACAATCAGAATAATTTTATCCAGTTTTTGTTATAAGCTTAAGTGTTTTACTGAAAGAGTTATACAAATTAATTCTAAACTCGATTTACCAGATGGTAAGGCATTAGTCATTGCGGTTTTGCGCACGTGAGATGCTAGCAAGCATTGTAGCTGCTCACACCCAAGTGTATCTTTAAAGATATCAACGTAGTTTCGAGGGTTCCCGACAACTTTCAGCTTTGTTTCAGAATTTTATCTTTTCCTTCCGATATTTAAATTCCAATACGTCAGGAAAGGTATAGCAAGACAAACACCGAAACGGCTCTGTTGTTCATATCTCCTTGTAAATAACTACTGCCACTGGTAGCAAGTGTCAGAAAAATAAAAGCATTTTCCTCAATTTGAGTACGTATTTGCGAACCAGCAAAAAAAAAAAAAAAAAAAAAAAAATTAGTGAAAATTTAAAAGTAAACATCTGCCTGAAACACAAGTCTAAATCGATTATACTGAGCTGTTAAAAAGTCAAGTGAATTGTGGATATAGTCTGGGGGTGGCATGATTGTACCATTTCAGAAATTGAAAGCTAGATTATAAACAATCTTGACAAAATATTACTTGTGAAATATCCAAAGAAAAAAACCAAAATAATTCAGGATTTTTCTCTACAGAATCGTAAAGAATGAGACTTATGTTCCAAACAAATTAAAGTACAGCCTGAGTTTGGTTTTCTATGCACTTTTAACCTCGTTTTCTTAATTCCCAAGTGCGTGTTCCACTGTTGTTTCTGACGGAAACAGTGTCAAGTTTTTGGCCCTAAAAAGTAAGATGACAAATTAAAGTCTTAAGGTTTTGATCACTACAAATCGTTTGAAAAACGCTTATATTAAACTTTTACATGTTTATTTTCACATAAGATGGGTGACTTGAAGAGAACTCAAAGTAAGTAGGGAGAAATTCTTATTTCCTAAACCTCTTTATCAAAACTAAGGTTTCGTGCGCAAAACGATGAAATATTCCGCTGTTCCTCATATCAAGTCAACCTCATGTCAAGAGCATGTGATATGAAAACGAGTGTAGACATCATAACTGTTGATTCTTTATTTTATCCGTCACTAGAACATGTCAACAACATCTCTTATCAAAACCACCGATATCTTCAAGATGGCACTTTCAAGAACTTCTGAGATATCAAAAAACTACTGAACTAAAATAAATCCTAAGGCGATCTTTCAATCATCATGCTTTTGGTTTTCTTTTCACATTACATCAAAACGTAAGTTTCATGGCATAATAGCTTTTCGAGGTTTGACGTAGTGATCAATGCAAATCCTAAATTATTCGTAACTTCAAAATGCATTTTCCAAATGTTCCTCGGAGTCAAACAATAGAACACAAAGCAAACACGCTAATGAAAGATAAACATCCACTCACTCCATTGTTTTTCCCGTTGGTGGATAGGATACGGCAAAATGACAACTAAATGATAGCCGTTACAGGAAAACCATCGAAGAAATGTTGGCTAAAACAATATATTTCATATTCTTCTTTTTGTGCAATGACCGCGGAGCAAGTTTTAGATTTTGAGGGAGGAAGAGAATAGAGAAGGGAGGTGGGGTTGGGGGGAAACCCTATCACGATGGTCGCAGGAGAGAGCTTGGGTCGGGACTAGTTCTCATTGTTTTTATTTTAAGCAATTTTGAAAAGCCGAACATGAACATTTGAAAACAAAAGTCAGTAAAATTCCACGGATCATGATCTTGCATTGTGAAAACAAAGTTTCTTTTCCTGTTATTTCCTGCTATAAACTCGTTTGACACATTCACAAGTCCAAAATTATCGGTACGGGTGCGGGTCTTGTGGGTGTTTAGCAAGGCCACGTGATTGATGTGTTTTTGTTTTAAAAATCTTTGCTCTAAGCCAGGATTTTATTCGCCTTGCTGTTGAAACTTTTTCCTCGATTTATTTTTATGTATATCAACAGTTTTTAATACAGTTTTTTTTATCAAGTTTGATTCTTCAAGAAAATGTTTTTTTTTTGTAGAGCCCGGAGTCTAAAATCAATAGTGAGCAATTGGGTTTTTAAAAAATATATATATATAGAACAATTATCAATTCGAGAAGTATTTGCTATTTGTAGAAGCATCCTATTTGGTGCATGGCGTTCAAAAGTTCAAAATGCAAAGCATTATGGTTGGTAACATTTTTATTTCATTGCGCGCCCAATGGTAAGTCTAAAATTAAATTGGCTTTTCGCTTCTAGCCAAAGTTTCCTGACGCATGTTAAACTGCAGCAACTTCGTCATAACAAATAGTGAGATGGATTGTGATCATAATTATAAATTAACAAGTTTTTTACTTTGCTTTTGGGGCAGAGCATCCAGTGCGCTTGCCTGTAGTGTGTTTTTGAATTAAGAAACTAGTTTCGGAATACTTTGTCTTCGAACAATAATTCTTGGTTTTGATTTAGTATTTTAGCATGCACTTTGTTTTCTTAATGTTCTGAATTTTAGGGAAATAAATTTGTTCTGATAAAAACTAAACTTAAAGAAAATAAAAGGTAATGATATTTCTACACATTTGAATATCAATTAAAAAATAGGCTGAATATTTATATATTTCTATCCACTTTTATAGGTTTATCGTCTCTGCTTGAAGGCAGCATTTAAATATCTTTTATAGGTATACTAGTCTTAACATTAGTGACTTCTAGTATATATACGCGTAAGTCATACAATAACACTGTTGTGTCTTCATTTAGCAAATCAAACATCTCTGTGATTTATAAACTGATAGTGGGTTTTCCGACCAAGAAATAAAACATCTGGTGGCAGAGATATGACAGCAAAGACTTAACCGCAACTTTTTTGATCGATTCTGAATAATTACAAATATGTCAACAAAGTAAAGCAAAGATTATATTTTATCAAGATACCTTGTAACTGATACAGAAATCGGTTATCAGAAAGGTGATGAGAAATACATTCCAGTTAAGCTTCAAACAAATTTTGACATATATGGCTCTCCAAGGAAACCTTTATGTCACGTCTCGGTTTGTTCAGCAAGCACCACTCGTCATTTTGGAAATAAAACATTTTCTGCTTGCTTTCATAGCCTGGTGTAAACTGAGGCGAACCTTTGGGTGAATTCGAGGAGCAAATCAGTGAAAACCACAGTCGAGGGTTTTCACCTGCTAGAGAATTCTCACAAACTTTGCCAAGGTTTACACTAGGCTATGAATGGACGGAGAACATGCTTTATTTCTTTTATAAAATTATTATTTTTCCACTGACATAAAGAAAGACGATATACGAAGCGCGTTTGTTCATAAAACTGTAAATTCTTACAACTTGGAGACAGCCAATCATATCGCTCAAGTCATTTTCGTGCTTTATAGCACTAGCAAAACACACTTGTTGACCAATCAGAACGCACGTACTATCCAAATTATTTTATAATACAAATTGTAAACAGCTTATCTTTGCTGCAGGCGGACAAGAGTTGTTTTCTGTTTAGTTAGCACCGACACATATGGGAATCATTACTGAATTTCAACGTCGGTTGGATGTAAATTTGCTTTAAAAGAGAATGCCTTTAGTTTAGGCAAAGTCAACTGTTGAAAAGTACTTTAATTTTACTCAAAATTCAAAAACTTAGTATCACTTCGGAACTGACATTTTAAGAAGAGCCCAACACCTTTAAAAAATTTCTAGAAAAACATTTACCCTTGTGAAGCCGGCCTTGCTTCTCGGCTCGTTCTTAAGAAGTTTGTATTTTATAAACTATACAATTAGTTAGTAATCTCGTTTTACTTTGAATCTAAAGGGATGTTTCATATTATTGCAGTTCGTAAGTTCGTGCTACATTTTATACGAACTGATCCAGCATTTGGAAAGGTTTAGGCAGGAATTTCGTTCTCGCAAACTTCAAAGTCATGCTTAATACGAGCCATTCTATTCTCTCTGGACGAATTATTTGTGTCTTTGTTTTTCAGTTTTCTTTTTTTGTTTTGTAGGCAACAGTTGTTGTTTTTTTTTAGTTTACATTTTACCAGAAAAGTTAATACCAAAACGTTATTTTCATTCGCGAATAGAAATCACCCTGGCATAGTTCAAACAGCTCCTAGCGAGCAAAAGCTGTTAACATTTCCGTAAGCTTTACAAGACGGAAATAGCTTATTAGCTAAGAAGAATGAGGAAAATACGAAAATGTAAAATTTAGTATTTCACCTAGTATATGTCCATTAACAAAAGCAAAGTTACAATGACTTAGATATTTTCATTCCTTCCATGACTTGAGTGTTTTTCTGTGAATTACTCAAATAATTTTTGCTTCCTACCAGGTATGATTTTAAAATATTGAATCTCCTATTACAATCAATTTAACATTTAAAAAAAAAAGCATTAGTAAGTCGCCGAAGAGTCTCGTGGTGTGATTTGAAAACCAAGTTACGAATATTTTTAAATCAGATAAAAAAGATTTCTATTTCCTGCGCTTAACATCGGTTTAACACATGCGAGATGCCGCTTGATCGTAAATCAAAAAACACAGTCTCAGGTTTTCGTTATGTCACAAAGTTCACTGGAACTGTAAATTTTGCAGTACGTGTGGCCTGTTTCAAGAATTTAAGGAAAGTTTTTGAAAAAAACATCTCACTTTATCATAATAAAAAATTGCTAAACTTAAAGTAGGAAACAAAGGAAACAGAAAGATAACTGCGGAGTCAACGTACCTGCAAATACACTTATAAAAAACTATCTTCGCTATAACCACGTGGGTTAAATTTCCAATAAATAACTACATAATTTGTTACTCACCGTGGACAGAAACGCAGTTACAATGAGTTGAACTCAAACCGTCGCCAGATATTGGCGCCGCATCTTCGACGTTCATTGATGTGGCCATCTTTGTGTCAAACTTGAGTTTCTTCTTTTTGAACGAGGGCGTTCGTCTGTGAACAGAAAACCTGTTCATAAAACGATAATTGCAGTAATAAACTTAAGATGAAGTGGAAGATTAAAATTAGGGATTTAAAGTAACGATAAAACAAGTGTATTTTCAGGAAAGATTTACAACTACTGAGACATACCTACTGCGACCACAAAAGGCCTGCTGCTTTCAGAAAACCGCGTGTGGTGTTAATAAAGTTGCATTTGTGCTGGGTTTTACACAAAGCGCTGGGAAAATTCTTTCCTTTAACAACAGGCCCCCTGCGGAAGACGGGTGATGGCCAAAACATCTGGAAAATCAAAACAGAATAAACATTGTGATGATAACCCAAACAGGATGATTCAAATTTACATGTTGTTTGGATAAACTTTGGTTTCTTTGTATTTTATGTTGCCTTATGACGGTTTTTTTTGCCAGTCAAAATAGCTAATAAATGGCGCAGTTAGAGCTCTTTTTCCTGAAAAAGATACCCTTGACCTTTTTATGAGATGAGATGTGATGTCTAGATAAACTATATATACAAGAGACCTTGGCAGTTCCTTTGTATGTCAGCTATCGAACTTTTTAAATGGTGTTAATTGACATGTCAACACAAAACAGATGTAGCAAACAGGTGAACAAAACTGGAAGCAAGCTTAAGAGAGAAAGAGGAAAGATTTTGAAGTAACTACCTTATTATATTAGGAGTGGCTTACAGTTTTCGTGGTTAATCAAGGCGTAGATAATAATTTAAAAAAAAATGTTACATAGATATTTCTCTATAAAGTACTATTTCATTTCTAAAAATAGCAATTAATTTATAATTCCATAATTTTACTTAAAATATTTAGCATATGATTATATTAATTTTAATAAAATCAGGCAACACTTTCAATATAATTTGCGTTTTGAACGCAAAAAAATTAGATGCCATCGTATTTCAGGATCTTTTGGAAGGAAGCCTCTTTTTCATGTTATCGCAAGTCAGTTTAAAGTCGCAGAGGCCTGGGTACTGTTGGGCTAAAGGGCGACATCCCGCGAGAGACCCGTAGCTCGATGCTATCGCATCGCATTTCAGGGTCTTTTGAAAGGAGGCCTCGCTATCATGTTGTCGGACTAAAGGGCGATATCGTAAGAAAAACTGAAATAATTTCGAAAACTCCAAGCAGCTAGAACGCAAACTCGGCTCTTTTTTTTTTTTTTTTTTTTTTTTTTTTTTTTTTTTTTTTTT
>JANCMA020220579.1:0-13047 GCA_024336925.2 Zoanthus solanderi | reverse complement strand
CTGCGATGGATTAGTGTCCCATCCAGGGGGAGTCAAAGACTCTCATCCGCTTAACACTACGGAAACCGGAGATAAGCACCGGCTCTATGGGCCACTAGGCTCGAAAAGGATTTAGCTTTATATATACATAAGTTGATGATAGCCCCATCTCGCAATGCTAAAGAATCCTATAAAAAATTCCTGGATCCAGATTGCCAGCCGGATTACCCCCAAAATTTAATCAGCTATTTCTCATCCCATTTCCGATATTTCCTAAAATTTCATCAAATTCTGTCCATAAGTTTTGGAGTTCTATTGCTAACAAATCCATAAACAAACAAACACTGCCAAAATCATAACCTCTTTGCATTGGCAGAGGTAATTAACATGATAAAGTTTGTGATTAGGTACTAAGACATTAAAATGAGGAGGAAGGATACCCAGAAGGAGTTGAATACAGTGGGGAAGAACTGGAGGGAGGTGGAAAATCTGGCACATGCAGAAGAGGAGACGATGGAATGCCTTCGTCGATGATCCATGCTCAAACGAGGTGTAAGTAGGTAAGTAAGTAAGTAAGTAAGGAAAATAAAATGAGTACCAAGTTATGCTTAAAGGTAATCTGTGACTGATTAGTATCCGATCCAGGTAGAATCAAAGACTCTCATCTGCTAAACACTTCCTCTTTTAGTGGGAGGAAAATTCTAGGACTTTTCCAGGCAATTTCCAGATGTAAAGTAATTTCAAGGTATGGTATACCACAAGCCCTTCTTAAACACGCAGTTGCCTAAATTCTTTCATGTGCTTAACTGTTTTAGATAAAAACAAAAAAAAAACAATTTTAAATCATCAGTAAAAACATTAAAACCAACCACTTTAGGCTTTCTACATGGAAAACCTTAAATTTAACTCTTTAAACCCAAAACACGACAAATGATGTATTGGAAAATTCTCCCAATAAAGTCATATAGATTTCTTGAGTAGTTTTGGAGAACTTTGGATTTCATCTTCTATATCATATTTTACCTGATCAGTGTCTTATTTCTCAAGACCAGATGCAACTATTTTTTATGAGTTATGAAAGGAGAAGTGCGATATTGATAAACTGTCTTGAACTGAAAGGGTTAAGTAACTACAGAATTTTCAGGTAGCGAAACTGATAAACTTTCTTGGACTGAAAGGGTTAAGTAACTCCAGATTTTTCAGGTGGCGAAACTGATAAACTGTTTTGGACTGAAAGGGTTAAGTAACTCCAGATTTTTCAGGTGGCGAAACTGATAAACTGTCTTGGACTGAAAGGGTTAAGTAACTCCAGATTTTTCAGGTGGCGAAACTGATAAACTGTCTTGGACTGAAAGGGTTATGTAACTCCAGAATTTTCAGGTAGCGAAACTGATAAACTGTCTTGGACTGAAAGGGTTAAGTAACTCCAGATTTTTCAGGTGGCGAAACTGATTAACTATCTTGGACTGAAAGAGTTAAGTAACTCCAGATTTTTCAGGTAGCGAAACTGATAAATTGTTTTGGACTGAAAGGGTTAAGTAACTCCACATTTTTCAGAAGGCGAACAGACCCTATAGAGAAACTGATTATAAAATAAAGTTCCATAATATGCTAGGCTCAAAAGACTTAGCTTTAGTCATAAAGAAAAAAAAAGCTTAACTTACCTGCTATCATCACCTAAAGCCATCACTCGCGTTGATTTTCCATCACCTCCAACAAGTGACAAAGATTTGAGTGAACACCGGGTAAGAGCCCAGAAGTCTGTCACGTGATTAATAGCAAACACTTCCAACACACGATAGGAGCAGCAGTAAAACAGTCTACTAGATACAGCATCCATCCAAATTATTCCCTCAGGATGCACTGGTAAACTTCAACAGTAATAAAAAGAGTTGCAAAAGATGAACAAAAACAAAAATCAATAACAAATCTAAAAAATTGTTAGTATCTGACATTAATCATTCATTGACCAATGCATCCCCACATCTTTTCTTCTGAACTCGCAACGTCCCTCTCCCTTCTCACTCCCATTTACACTCTATCCCCTTTCCCCCCTTCGAGCGTCTTTCTCTCTTCATCTACAACTGTCTAGCCATCCTTCTCCATCCTTTCCAGTCCTTCTTTCTTCTCCTCACCAAATATTTCATCTTTCCTTCTTTTCTCCTTCATCTCCTTTTTCTATCCAACTTTCTGCACTTTACCTACCACCTTCCATCTCCCAATCCCCCCCCCCAACCACCTTTTCACCTTTGTCCTTTTCATTTTCTAAATTTTTCCTCCACCTGCTTCACCTCTTCATTCTCTTTTATTCACTTCGAACTTTTCTCCCAACTTTATCCCTCCCTCCAGTTCAAGCTTCCCTCATTTCCTCTCTTTTTCCTTCGGTAAATCCATTGATATACCTTGTCTCCCTTTTTTCCTCCATTTATTTGCTATTTATAAACATACAAAAATTATAAAATAATTTTAATAGTAAAAGCGTTTTGATTGGTCTACAAGTGTGTTTTCATAGCGCTATGAAGCACAAAAATGACGTGATCAATATGATTGGCTCTATCTCTAAGTTATGATAAGTTACTGTTTCATGAAAGAAATTTAAGTATACGTAAGCGCTTCCTATATAGTCTTTTTCTTTGTTAAGATGGAAAATGATAATTTTATAAAAGAAATAAAACATGTTCTCCGTGCCTCCATAGCCTGGTGAAAACCTCGGCAAAGTTTGTGACTGCGTTTCAGGTTTTCACTGATCTGCTCTCGAATTCTCCCAAACGTTTGCACCGGTTTTCACCAGGCTATGAAGGCCGGAAAACATATTTTATTTCTTAATTAAAATCAAGCACACTCTTGCGAATGTTTTGAATGGTTAAAAGATCCTTCTTTCATTAAAACAAAAATCTGAATGAAACTTCGCCGAGACTAAAATTTAGAACTTAATGAACAATCACGACGTTATACACGAAAGTTAGTCATAAAACTGAAACTTATTCTTTGAATCCGATACCTCTACGATACCGGTGCAGCCGGCGCATTTGTAACAGCTGGGCTATTATCTACTGATGTTTGTACGCAAGCCAGTTTTTGTCAGTTCATCTATCACATCTGATGGTCACATCTGCTGGTCTAAAACTATTTTTGTAATTAATTTTGAACCGCCAGGTGATAAGCAGCGACATTCTACTTTGAGTGGCATTGACCTGCTTTTGAACCAGCAGCTGTGGTTTTATAACTCAGTTGTTAAAAGCGCTGAACCGCAAATTGCAGTTATCTAAAATGCGTCAGAATCGCAAAGATTACGGCACAAGTGAAATTACGGTATCCTTCTGTGATAGTAACGTGAGTGTAGTGAACTATGTTTGAATAAAGTCATGTGAACAATAGAGTTTTCAAAAAAAAATTTCTTGGTTAGCCTTTAATTGTTAAAGTTTGTTAATATTACGAAGACTTCTGTAAGGCCAAAATTATTAGTTCCCTCCCCCGCCCGCCTCCTTTTTGCCTGCCCGATCCTCTTTTTATTATTAATTTCATTATTTCTTTTCATATCTAAAAATCTTTTATTTAAATCTAAAACTCCTTGGAGAAAAACCTGATTCTGCTATAAAATAAACTCAAAACACAAAAGATGTAACTACAGATACAAAATGAAACAGGAAAACGGCATAGGTGGTTATGTACCTTATTATAAGAAATTAACGCTTGTGTTAATTAAAGTATTGGAAATTAACGCGACTTAAATTAACGCGAAGTGAAGGAAAAATGACTTTCCAATAAAGGAAATTAACACGAAAGAGGTGCTAAAATTTCAAAATGAAGGAAATTAACGTGACCACACAAAGAAACGGAACTTGTAGAGACAACAGGAACACGTTTATTATAACACACTGTTAACAAGTTAACAAAATCCAAAACACAAACGAATCTCGCTATTTCGAGGATTCGTTTTTACACGCGGACTTCCGAAGGAACGTCCGTGTCTAAAATTCGGCTTTGATTCTTCTTCGTCGTCAATCTTTGGCTTCAACAAGGTTCATCAGCCAATCATAAGCTTGTATAGTATTATCCAATCATAGCTTCGAAATTATCATGCAATCACAAGGCCATCACGTTGAGCCGCCAGTCATCTGATGTGTGCTAGACAAACAAGCAAGGTTTTGATTAGAAAGAAGCCAAATTTCTAGTTAGCGTTCTTTTCAAGGAGTCTGGCAATTTTTAAAGAGTGAACAGAGGAAGTCTCATATTCCACAGAGAAAGATTACGTTGACGACTCAAAATCCATCTTATCCGAAATCCAAGAAGCAGATGTGTACGTTTCTGACAGCGACAGTGACGAAGATACAGAAACGTTGCAAACGATTTACCGTTTAAACTATGAGAAAGTGGTGCGCAAAATAAAAAGCTACTGTTTCCTAGTTGTCAAAAATGTTTGAGTGTATTAAAACTTTGGGACAAAAATAATGGAAATTAACGTCGCGGAAATTAACGCTCCACTAAATTAAAGGCGCGGACTGATTAACGCTCACAAAAATTAACGCAACTTAAATTAACGCGAATTCCCCAAATTCAGGTTAATTTCATGAAGCGTTGATTTCCTATAATAAGGTAGGTTTCCGCTCTCAGTACAAAGTAGGAATATTATATTTACGGTTACGGACAGCTTGCCAGAGTGAACTCCTCGTGTTCTCAAAATTTTATAATACTTTAACGTATGAAAAAGGTCATCCGGAATTTATTTATTTTTTTTTAATCTTAAATGCAGTAATTCCTTTCTTGAATATTTAATAGAGTTGAGAGTGCTATTATCTAAATTTCGTGAAATACTAACAAACAGCCGGTGGACAATTTTCATTAATTGAGCATTAAATACTCTTCAAAGTTGTTTAGTGGGATGTGGTCGTTCTTACCACTTGGCCAGTTGCTGTTTAAAAACTGTATACAGTATACGTTGAATAAATGAAAATATTAGCACACTAAACTTACCTAATTTCATCTTGGAATAGAAACTTAATAAAGTTCCCGCGAAAGTGAGGTGAAACAAGGACGCATTGTGCGCACAAGTATGGTTTAGATTTAACTTTGTGATAAAATCTAAACTTGGTTTTTGTGTTCTGTAACCTTTAATTATTGGTTAAACATGCATGCATGTGGATTCCTCATTTGAACACTGGGTGCTTCAACTAAGATGTTCAGTCCAAGAGTAAAATAAATGTTAAGATGAAGTTAAAAAATAAATTAAAACAAAGTCTAATAGATATACACGTACATGTGTCTATTATCATTCCTTTTATTTGTTATTATGGTTATATTTGTATTCTTTATTTAGTTATATATTCATTACATATAACAAAACTCTCGCATAACAGACTCATGAATAACACAGGACACATAACGTACAGTTAGCCACCATCTTAAGTGATCTATGCTCACTGTTTTTGACTTTGCAATTTTTGACTTCGCGATTTTAGTTTTCAAAATTCGAAAAGAAAAATAGAAACTGAAAACTGCAAAAGATAGATTTAAAGTCAAAATTTTTAAAATTAAAAACAAATCTCGAAATCATATTTTGAAATACCAAAAGGGAAAAAGTAAAAATTAAATATTAAACCGAAAAAGGCAATGATTTTGATCGTGTCCGCGAAAAGTCGAAGCCTACAAGTTTTAAAGGGTTATTTTAAAATCAAAATCTTAGAAAGTAAAACCAAATTGTGAAATATCGAAAACAAAAACTACAAAATAAATCAAAAGCAAAAAACTAAAATCAAAACCGAAAATCAAAAGCAGAACTCAAAAGCGAAAATCAAAAGCAAAATTTAAAACTGTAAGCTGATTCTTCTGGGCTTCCGTAGTTTTTCTTTTGTTTTAAATATTAAATTTTAATATCGTTCTCTCTGCTACAACCCAAGTATCTGAATTCTAATTTTTATTCATATATATACTAGTTATTTCATTACAATATACTAATATTTTCTTTGGCTTTTTCTTTGCTTTTGACACATATATCCTCCGTAGTCAATGTATTGATTATAAAGTGACAAGAAATGTTGAAAAGAAAGTGTTTTTAAAATCTAATCATCTCACCTGTGTATTCATCTTTGTAAATTAGATTATCTATGAGCCACTCAATAAACATATCATTCTTTTTCACGTTGCATGGGAGCCATCAAGTTTCGGCTCTGCAGGTAACTGGCAAGCTTTGATAAGAACTGTCACAGGAGATAGTTTGCGAACAGGCTTTCCATGCACGCGAGACATTAAAATGAGACGCACAGCTGATCAAGCAGGGGTGGATCTTCGTTTTTTTGAACATCTCTAGCTCTCTGATGTTCAGCAATACGAACGCATATTTCAGTTCTGCCAATTCTTCAAAGAAGAGTTGTTACTTCAGGGGATTTACAAAATTAAAAAAACTATACACGCTTTATATGTTCAATAGTACGTGGGCAAAACCACAGGAAATGAGGAAAGTACTGATATACGCTGGGTGAAAAAATATTTATGCTATCAGTGTTTTACATTCAATTCTTTGGGCTTACGGTTAGGCGGCAGTTATAAAATGGTAAGGGAGGCGGGAGGTCAGGGTACAGGAAACAAGAGATGCTAACCCCCTTCCCCCCAATTATCAACCACGCGCAGTTTTTTTGTTAATAATATTAATTGCAACACCTCTAATTTTTGTTGTTGTATCACATAGTCTTTATAGAAAGTTGCTGTATACAACCAAAACGCGTCGGGAAAATAAAAGAGTTTACAAAATCTCAAGTCTCAAGTCCGTGCGCTGTTCACTGCTTCATATTTTGAAAACATCACCCTATGCCGTTTGGCTACATATTTTAATTGGAATACTCTTTGTTTTTTCAACCAAAATATCTGAACACTATAACGAATTATGCCACACTCTCCAGTACGTTGTTTGAAGTAGCACCCGGTGATTACGTGCTCGTCCACTTAGAGAAATTCTTTGTGGGCTTCAACTCTGAGGAGTTGAATATATTCCCACGACGGTCTAGCCATGTATATGGATTAGGCCCGGGTCGCACTTAGGAAATTCGCATACTTTTCCAGAGTGTTTTCCAGAAAAAAATTTCAGATCGAATTTCTGTGGAAATTTTTTCTGCGGTCGCACTTCCAGAAATGTGTCGATCTTGACAGTTACATTATCCTTACTCCATCTATCGTAACTTTTTCTTGTTGATGAACACGCGGTTTCATTTCCCTCGCTCGATGTTGAAGGGCAAGGCGATCTCTCGATGGCTACAATCGGTGGGATAAAACTCCCTTGCAAATGGTGATGGAAAGCATGATTTTGACTTGGACTGGCTTGAGGTTGATTGAAACAGTTCAAATTATAATAATAATAGTTGTAATTTCGACTATCCATGCTGCCTTTTCGATCAAGTGAAGAACCAGAGGGAGATTATAATTACCCGCTGTGAAAAAGTGTTCTGGCTTCCATTCAGATGACAAGTGATGACAGCAGTCTATTGTTTGCAACCGACTTTTCCAGAGTTTTCCTGCTCTACCCCTACAGCACGGCTCTTTTGATGTTTTTCCGGCTGGAAAAAATTTTCCATCCCAGAAATTACGCGGTCGCACTAAGAAAACTGATGGGATGACAGATTAAAGTGCTAAAATAAACAAAAAACGGAAAATTTTTTCCAAGTGCGACCCGGGCCTAAGCTGTAAATTATACAAAACAAAAAGTGTAATATAAAAGGAAAAAAAAGTTGAAAAAGTGATAATTACAGATCATCTCTTATGTTGAGTCTGCAGACTTTCTTCAAATCCACGGTACTGCTATGGGTACAAAAATGGCTCCTTTCGTCGCTAACCTTTTTCTGGGTCATTTTGAATCTAAAGCTTTTTTAAACTCCCCTTCAAGCCACACACGTGGAGGCGATATATCGATGACATTTTCATGATATGGTCTGAAGGTCTTGAAAATCTTAATACCTTTGTTACTTATCTTAACAATTCATATCCCACTATTAAACTTACTAGTAAAAACTTGGTTTGCTTATTTTACTTAACTTTTTTTCATTTAGATTCAAGACAAGCATTAACAACACTTGAAGGTTGTAACATCACTCTTTCCTGTCAAGTGGATACGTCATTAGACATTTCCACTGATAGCTTGACGGTGTGGACAAATTTGGCGAAGGGTCAGTTGTTAAACGGTGAGTACATCGACATTAGCTGATTGGATCGACAAAGACGGTCAATATATATATATTGGGTGTTGAAGATCAACGAGTTTGGCAGCCTAGCTACCAATACTTCTTTAATTACAAGCTAAAAACCCTAGCACGAGGCACAAAAATTATATTTTTGGTTCTTTGATAAATGAAGAAGTATCTTTGGCACAAAATTCATAAGAAATGTGAGGTTTGAGTAGGGTGCAGAGAAATTTGGTGATAAATCTAAATTCAAAAAACTAAATTCTGATTTAACTTTGCGGAGGGAGGGTTAGTTACAACAGTTTTTACGCAATCTTGGCATGTGCTAAAACATGGACTGGACTTTGGACTTTGGATGCTGGACTTTGGACTTTGGACTTTCATGAAATTAATTTTCAAAACATCAGAAATGACTAAAGACATATTTATTTGTATATTTATTCTTATTTCAGTTAATTGAAACTTATTATTATATTATTAATTTCCAGATGCACTTCTTGTTACTAATGTTTTCTGAAATGTTAGTGCGTTGCTTTTGAAATTCAGGCTGAGCTAATCTTGAACATTAGATACTCTTACACAACAACGTCCAACGTTTTGGGTATACCAATACTAAGGAACTTCCTTACGATTGAAATGGCAAGAGGGCATATGCTAAAACTTGAACTGCAGTTTGGACTTTTATCAATTTCCATTTCACAAAATCAATCACATAAAATGATAACTTGACAATATAAATGTACGGTTTCTTGATTTCAAAAATTCGTAAAAATTCGCGGTTTGTTTACATCAAAAAATTTTCAGGGATATCCTTTATTTATTATGTACTTTTGGATAAAGAATTTAAAAAAACAAACGTCATAGGCACGTTAATTAAGAATAGATATAAAATATTATAATGGAAAGGAAATGATTAGAAAGGCGAACCCTAAAGACAACAACAATTAACTAATTTTTATCTGAGTAAAGAAATTTCAGACAGAAAATCTAAGGGCCGCTAAAACATGGCTTTTGTGAATTGGAGTTAAAAATTGACGCACATAGGGTTTTATATAGAGAAGAGAAAGCATGAATAAAGCATTTTTTGAAATTATGCACTGCATATTACAATGGAAATATACGTTCCCTAGTTTCGACTGTCGCCGTTGCTGTCGGTCGTCGTAGTATTCCCGTCGCATTTTTGTTACAACCACAATGTCGCTGGGCGGAGGAACAATCATGCCACGTTGCCATATGGGCTGTCCACAGTCATAACATTTGGACATTCGTGGGTCGCACATTTCCAGCAATGTCATCTCAAATATAGCGGGCGGTGGATTGGGCTTACATTGCATTTGCACATTTGTGTTTAGTCTGTCTTGGTGCTGCAGCGAGGCTGTCTGATGTGGCAAGTTTTGGCTAGAAGCGGGACCTGTTGACGACTGTGGTAGGAAGTTTGGTGAGTTGGTCTGTTGTGACAAGTTTTGGCTAGAAGCGGGACCTGTTGACTACTGTGGTAGGAAGTTTGGTGAGTTGGTCTGTTGTGACAAGTTGTGGCTAGAAGCGGGACCTGTTGACGACTGTGGTAGGAAGTTTGGTGAGCTGGTCTGTTGTAGCAAGTTGTCGCTGTGCGACTCACGTGTGAAGGTGAATGAGCTGGTCTGTAAATGATAATGAACAAACAGTAATAATCATTACAGAAAAGGTTATTATTTGGCAATAGGTTAGCAGGAACGCGGAAAAAAATTTGAGTCCACTAACGGGGTTTGAACCATGACCTCACGGAAGCTGAATATTCGTTACCATAATAAAAATAACAATAATGGTAACAGTAATGATAACGATAACAATAATAATAAAAACTATTATTATCATTATTATTATTATTATTATTCATTAGGCTAAGTATAAACACGGGCATCTTAAGCTTAGCAGTACGCAGGCTGTGTGTCATAAGAAACCAAATAAATAAATAAGAATAAATATACAAATAAATGTGTCTTTAGTCATTTCTGATGTTTTGAAAATTAATTTCATGAAAGTCCAGCGTCCAGCGTCCAGCGTCCAGCGTCCAGCGTCCAAAGTCCAGTCCAAACCATAAATGTTTCAGTTAAAATTATACTAAGAATAGGTTTATTTGTATCAGTTTTGGCGAAGTACTTTCCATTCTTAGGTTTACATATCGACAAAAAACAAATCATACGACAAGAAACGTTAAAAAAAATACAGCTGTTCTTTTTATATCCAAACCAAAAATACTCCATCCCACCCCTTCTCACTAAAAACTTATCTTCCCTAAAATTCTGTTTCAGACTCGCGATTTGTGATTTCCGATGGTAAAACCTACAGTACGCTCACGATACACAGAGCCAGTCTAACAGATTCTGGAAACTACTCGTGTTCAATAAACCCTAGAACATTTGTGACACTAGCAATTGAACGTAAGTAAAATCCTCATTTATTGGTCTTGTTTTTCATTGTAAGTAGGTGGATGAGCGAATCGAAGTTTTTCGTCATAATTCATGATAGATTTTATAATTTATATATTTTTATTGCTATTCTGTGTTATAAAGATAAGTGGTTGTAATTTAAGCTGTAACAGAAATTGTCTTATACAAAACCTAATGAAGACTGGTAATGGCCAGTCGAAATGTTGTATAAACGGCCCAAATTTCTCTCACTTTGTAAGGTCAGTCATTGCAAGTCTTTTTGCCAAAAATATTTTACTTTGATATCATTTGCGACTGATCATGATCGTCTGATCCAACGTTGGCAATTGCGCAAGTGTCTTGATCCACAGGCTGCCCAAGCTGGAAATTAGTCATATTAAAAGTTTTCCATACAAATAGATATCTGAACAGACATAGCTATAATGCCACTGAAAAAAATAGCAAAACAGTTACTGTTCATCAGCAGGATGCCTAAATTGTGTGCAATTCTACAATTGGTTTTGGTTCCATCACCATCATCATCATCTGATCTATCACCATCAGTCAATAATAAATCGATCAATAGGCCAAGTTTTGTCAAAGGGTATAGAGTTAAGAGTGATTAAGGTAAAAACTATTATAATTAAAAGAAAGCAAAACATCAACCAACAAAAAATCTTGATTTTCAACAACTTTTTCATAAATGAAAAGATTTAAGTCACATTATGATGGAAACATTTTCTTGCCTACAGACACTATACCAAACCACTACACACAACTGGTAATTAATGTCATCAAACTTGACTGACATGGCACACAGGACTGTCACCCATGATTAAATTTATCAAGTTTATTATAACTGCTCAGGTAATATTCTTATTCAGTAGGTTTTTACACACGTCTATGACTCAGGGAGAAGGAATGGTATTTCATATATCATAGGACTAGTACATTATGATAACAATTGTTTCAAAGAGCTACAGCTCAAATAAAATGAACGAGATCAGAAAAGTAACATATAATCTTTCATAATTAATGATCAACTAATATTCAATTTGGCTCACATGGTCAAACCAATCTTTTAAAGCCTGTCCGAAAACTTCAAGAAAATTAGTCAAAAAACTGTACAGTATAATATATACTGTCGAGTATTCTGTTCATAATTTACCAGCACATGTGGTTTGAAGTTTGTTATTTCCTGCAACATTATTATTGAACAGGTACCAAACGGCAGCTTCAAACATTTTAAAAGCCAATGGCATCTCTGTATCAGTGGTGTAAGAGATTTCTGTAACCTGAACAAAATAACCTATAATTAAAAGATTGTGTAGTGCTCACAGATTGACTAGTACTTACGATTGTTCTTGGCGAAGAATCTCCATGGCAGGTTTCGGAATTTGTCGCGTTACGAGCACATTTGACAAACATCTCACAAAAGCTACTCCAGCTAACCTCCTTGCTGTTAGACCCTGTGTAACACTAGATAACATGACTACTTTCAAAACGTAACTGTTGGTTTCTTTCTAAAAGAACTACTGATTCAAAATAACTTATGTACACGAGCTAGTTTTCCGCGCGTAGTCTAAGTACGAGTTTTTTTTCATCTTTTCATATTTGGTTAAATATCCTTATTTGGAAAATTTCCTGGCCAGGGAAATGTACCATCCTTGATGCATTTTACCATTTCATTAACATGTCTGATATCTTTACCACTTACGAACGCCTATATCTAGCATTTTTTTTACTCACGAAATTATCTGGTATTTTTTGCTTACGAGAGGATGTGGCACTTTTTGTCGTTACTAATTAGAGGTGTCCTCCCCCGTCCCCGCCCCCACAGCAATAAAACTTCTCAAGGACATGTCCATGGACTTCCTGCCTTTCAGTCGACCCCCTGGTGAAGCCTTTGCTGACGATTCAGGTATTTTTATCCAATGAGAAACAAAGGTCAGGGAGTACTTCGATCTCGTGTTTCCAGTCACAGGACGCAAATATTACCTGTGCTTCCATATAGAACATACTCTAAGAAAGATAGCCAATAAGACGATACATCATAAACAGTTGTTGCCCAACATGCATAGCGGTCTTTACGTTGTTGTAAGCCACAATGACAACATATACGAACTACAAAAAAACAAATAAATGAAAAAAAAAAGAAAAGAAAACAGAACAAAAATCAGAACAAAAAAATACAAGAAAGCACCAAAAAAGTGCAAGAATTAAATCTGACAAGTTCCCATACCTACATTAATATTAACTTTTGACCAACTTTTTTTTTTAAATTATTAGTTTTTTATAATTTAGATACTACAACGTATTGTTTCGTAGCTCTTTATTTATGAGGATAGACATTATATGAGTATTGATGGGGCATGCAATTTTACATATTCATATTTACACGCGGGGCATACCACCCAGCATAGCATTAGTTCCCCTCATCTGATAACAAATCCCTCCTCAAGGAACACACGGAGGGGATGGGGGGATGGGGG